>JASAOQ010001391.1:0-23490 GCA_031306065.1 Pseudopyricularia cyperi | reverse complement strand
AGATAAAAGAACGTACATATGAGAAAAAGACGCCCGGGATGCCACCCTTGGAGTGCATGCGCTCCTGGTGGCCTTCGGCGGCGTCATCGCCGCCCGCCAGACTCCTCTTGTGGCTGGTGACCGAGTACTGGTGCGTTTCGATGCTGCCGTCACCCGCGTAGCCGTACGCCCCAAAGCCGTGGTCGTCCTTGGTGCGCAGGTGGGCCCTGTTCTCCCAGCCAAGGGGCAGGTAAGACGTCGGGACGATCTTGACAAAGTACATGTAGTTAAAGTTGGGGTCCGTGGTGGTCTGGACGACGCCGTCGAGCGGGTTGATGTGGTGGTTGGTCCACGGCATGTTTTTCTCCTTGTTGCCGAGCTTGTCCAGCGCAGCCTGGGGAAGTTGGGGCCCGAAGCGGAGCGTGTGCACCGTGTGGCTGAACGAGTGCCCGCCCTCGACGGGCGTGTCCCAGTAGTTCTTGAGGTCGTGCACGTGCATGTTGCCGTTGCTGAAACTGCGCCCGGGAGCCAGGTGGAAGTTGCCGACGACCTTGTTGACGCGCAGGCTGCCCGCGACCTGGCAGCCCTCGCGACGCTGCTCGTCCAGGCGCTCGGCGTAGTGCTCGCGTGTGCACTGCTCCACATTCTCGCCGCGGCCAAAGGCCCACGACGCCTGCGCGTAGGCCTCGCGCACCTCGTCGCACGTGTTGCAGCACCCGGCCTTCTGAGCGTTGGACGGGGCTGTCGCGCCGTAGCAAGGGCCGCAGTAGTTGGGGTCGAGGTGCGTCGCCGCCTCCTCCTCGTCGTGGAGGGACAGGGCTTTGATGTCGATGACGCCGCCGCCCTCGGACTCGGGCTGCAGACGGACCTTGACCACGCCGTGCTGCACGCCGTGCTGCTGCTCGCCCGAGACATCCATGACGTCGAGCGTCAGGAGCTCGCAGGGGATGCGAGGGAAGGTGATGTTGAGGTGGATTTCCATGCGGTCACCTGTGGTTGCGTTGGTGTTAGTTGTAGCCGGGACTTAAGTGGCCGGCGCCCGCCGGCCGGAAGATGACGTTGGCAAGTGCCGGGTCAGAACAAACCTCTGCTCTTGTCCACGATCAGCTCGGGGTGTATATCTATCCTGCGGTAGTCCGCCCATTCTCCCCAGGCCAAGTACAGGACGACGAGGAGCGAGACGATGGTGATGATGCCGCCAGAAGTCGTCCTGATGCGGGCATCCTCGACAGTCTTGGTAAAGGCGTCCAGCCTTGTAAATCTCGACTTGGGTGCCATTTGGTAGGTATGCTATCGCAGGTCGACTGAGCTTGTTGGAGGTCGGCCGTCGGCGCTTCAAGGCGCAATGCGCAAGATGGGAGATGAGGATCCCTGAGATGGTTTGTTTTCCAATGCCGATCTGAAGACGATATGGCTGTGCTATGTTCCCCAGACTGTCCAAACGGGAAAGGGGCTTGAGAACCCGACTCGAAGTCAGACAATTGGATTAAACCTGCGAGACAGGACAGTCGCAAAGAGAACAGCTTCGATTTTGCGGGTCGTGTCTTCTCCAAATCTCGGGCGCGCTGAGCTGGAATCAAGTCTCATAACGCTTAACCGTCTAGCTGTTGTTCTAGTCTAGAGGCCAGTTCTCAGCAACACATGGAAATTCTTGGCGCGCATTGGGTGTCTAGTGCAGGGGTCCTGGGAGCTGCGAAGTGTCGGGTACCCCTGACGCTATGGGGCTGTCAGTAACAAAAGTGAATGGTGGGCGACCAATGGAAGTGCCTGAGTGGAACCACACGGCTGGATCGATCTAATAAGGGTTAGGGTTTTACCGCCTACCCTCAACTTGCCGTCGCTACTGACTCGGCGCACTCACCCGCTGCTGATAATCGACACATGCATGGCATCGCGATGTGTTTTGATACAAGAATAAAACAATCACCATCGCCAAGCCCAATGTCTGGTCAGTGTCTGACCAAAAGCTTGTCATACCGATTGGATATACTTCGGGAGCGGCTCTTTTTCCGTTGTATCACACCGATGTCCGCCACAGCAACCTCATCGTCGTACCATCCTTGCGAAGTTGTGCATAAGGCACTGCTCCTTTCGATGACCCCAACTTCGAAGATAATGGAGATTCCAAACAACTCAGACGAGAAACGATCATAGCAAGCGCAAGAGCCTCATGTTTGCGTCGTCAGGTGACTGGAATCGGACATGGGATACAACCATCGTTCATAGATGATTCCGGGGGAGAAAATTGCGCAGAACTCAGCTGGCGCAGTTGCAATGTTGCTCGACCTAGGTCATGTTGGCTCTATATCAATGTTCTCTAGACTAGTCGTTCGATGGACATGTTCGTGCCAGACTTTCAGAGCTGCTGCCCCAATGGCCGAACCACGCTGTCGTAGAACGCTTTCCTCAGGGTTGGAATTTTTCAGGGAAAAAGTGATTATGTTTACTGTTATAAATGTGACATAGCCGGTATAGCTTAGGTAGGTAGGTACGGTATGTATCTGCCTGCGTTCGTTGCCTCCACTTACGCGTCTTTCCAACCACCCAACAAGTAAACACCTCCCTCACCTCATGAATGTAGGTACCTACCTAGTCATGGGTTCGCACCGCCTGCATGATGTGTCCCTCGTTCATGCTCCCACCATCTCTCACGCGAATATCTTAGGATAAAGAGTCAAACGTACGCGCCTGGTAGCTCCCAGCCAGCCCCAACATCCTTCCATCTCGGGTAACCGCAAGGCAACGATGGCCGACTCGCCGCCGGCTGAAAGGCTATCAGTCGCGGCTTGCGCAGGGAGTGACGCCGTGGTTCTTCTGCTGCTGCAGACCAACATAATCGTCGTCGACTCTAAAGACAACAAAGGGCGAACCTCGCTGTCACACGCAGCGGAAAGGGGGAAAGAGTTAGTAGTCAGCACGCTGCTCCAGACCAACAAAGTCGTCGTCGATTCAAAAGACAAGGGCAGGGAAACACCGCTATCCAAGGCGATTAAGGGAGGATACACGGCTATAGTTGAGCTGCTGCGCAATGCAGGGTCGACGGACAACTCGGACGGCTAGAAGATCGTGAGGACCAACCCGGGTTCTGGCGCCTTTTGGGGCTGATTGGGCGCACCTGGGTGCGGCATCGCAGAAGGGGGGGTCTTCGGGCCGGGCGGACAGGAAGGGGAAGGAATGGGGCATCGTCAGCTGGTATGAAGTCGCAACAGTAGTAGGAAAGTCATAAAAAGTTCTTTTGTGCTAGATTGACCCATGTACGCCCATAACTCGAAGTGAGATGTGAAATATTGACGAAGGCCTTCAAATCCAACTCGGTAAATGAAGAAAAAAGAGCCCATGAAATAGACTCACAACACAAGACAGGGGGAAGTATGCTTAAAACGCTAACCGATTAGCATCAGTATAGAAATCAAGCCAGTCCCGAACTCAAGCACCCGGCATACCAGCCCTGATATTGTCGTACTGGCTCGCCGGGTACTGGAGCCAGTTGGCCGACTTTTCCAGCTCGTTCATGCCCATACCCCTGGCGACAGTGCCGACGAGGCTCTCATCGCCCTTCTTGTCCCCGCTTGCCTCCCAAAAGATTGCGCCGCCCAGCCCCTTCTGCTTCAGGTACTGCGTCTTGTTCTTGGCCGAATCAACCGTGTCGTAGCTGACGAGCTCCCGCTTGGAGCCATCATACGTGTAACTAGCCCTGGCCACGCCGTCGTAGCTCCCGACAGCTCCCGGCCGCGGGAGGTCCTTGTACAGCCAAACGCCGCGCTCGATGGAGCCGTCGCCGACGCCCGAAAAGGTCTTGCCCAGGCCGTCGGTGTTGGCGAATGAGCGCCCGTAGAGGGGGAGGCCGAGTGTGATCTTCTTTCCGTGGACTCCGCGCGCCAAGTAGTCTTTAACGGCCCTTTCGGTGCTGAACTTGGTCGCCTCCTTGTTTTTATCGTTGATGAAAAGGTTGGCCTGGTGTCCGGTCGTGCTGTCCCATGATCCGGAATAATCGTATGCCATCAAATTCCAGAAATCCAGGATGCGATCCATGCCCTCAATATCCATATGGTCGTAGTTTTGAGGGCCGGCGGAGGTTGCGACGGTTAGCTGAAATCTGTAGCCTATGGCATTCTTGGCAGCGTATTCATCCAATGCTGTGCGGCATGCCTTGAGAAGCAAAGTCAAATCTGCTGCCTCCTTTCTGTCTTTGGGGTATTCCCAATCGACATCAAGGCCATCCAAACCCCAGTCGGCGACAAGCTTGACGGCGCTGGTGGCAAAGCGGGTGCGGCCGGCTTGCGTAGCGGCGATGGGGGCAAACTTTGGTGAGTATGTCCAGCCGCCAATAGATAGCAGCACCTTGAGATGACGGTTCTTCTTCTTGAGGATGTAAAGTTGCTTGACACAGCCGTAAGCGTTCCGGCCAACGTCGTTCCACGAGTCCGTCGAGTAGTGCTTCTCGAGGTCAGAGTAAGAGTCCGATGATTTGCTGTTGAGCGAGGTTAGTCAAACAAGAAGTAGAAGCAACACGTAGGTGGGCGACAGCCAACCACTTACACCTCACCGTCGGGCGCAATGTCAGCGAAGGAGTACAGGAGGTGGGTGACTGTGTCGACCTGAAGATCCTGAGGCTGAAAGTTGGCACCATAGATGCCCCTGGAGTACAGTTTGTGGGTCAGCATCTATCTCCAAAATTTCTAAGCCTGCCACTCATAGCGTCCTAAAACTTACCAATTGGTAAAGTACAGCACACTTTTGTACCCCGGACGGATGGGAGCTGGCGGCTCAGCTGGGCCAGTAGCCACTGGAGTCTGAGTCCCAGTCGCAGGCCTTGTCGGCGGAGCGGCAGTTCCTAGAGCGGAAGAGGCGGTACTTGTTCCGGGGGGAACAATGATGGAGACTCTTCTGGTCGTAGGTGCCGTGGACGGTTGCGTGCTCTGCAACTGTCCATTGCTGTCAACAGTGACAGTGACGGTCTGGGTCGGGGCTTCAAAGCAGATCATGTCCCGCTCCACGATGGACGAATCGGCTCCATCTCCCACCGGTACTGCCAAGCCCGGCACGGCGACGAGCAAAGGGGTGAATAGGCAAAGACTTCTAAGCATCCTGAGAGCTGACTCCGAGTTCGGTAGGGAAATAAAGGTAGTGTGAAGCTTGCTGCTCAGAAGCTACTGGCAACCAAGGGCTAATGGGTTTGATGGAATGGATGGAGGCCAGTGGTTGTTGAGAAGGCAATGCTAACTGGCCGTTGACAAGGGGATACAGACATCTTTATATGACAAGAGGTATTCAAGTGTCACTGTAGTTTGTGAATTAGGATTTATTATAGTGACCAGGGGCACTGGCCACGCAGTGAATGTTGAAGGTCCGCCCAGACACAAAAAGAGAGAAACAGCGGCATGTCTAAATTGCCAGTCTCGAACAGCCTCGAACTAGCAAGAAGGAATGTAGGCCAAGGGGGGATGGCTGGCGGGCAGCTCAAGATCGAGGAATGCTGAGCTTAGGGACTCACCGGCGGCCTCGTCAAGGTATGTTCCAAGCCCAAGGCGAGGACGATGCAGGGACAGAGACATTCTTGGTGGCAAAGACAACGCCCGGAGCACCCGCCCACGTCCAAAGACAAAAAAAGACTCCAAACCCAGACTTGGACCTGCATCCAGCGCCATTTTGATGGTCCGTACCTTGATGGGGGGTAGGGCAAAATAATATTCTTTAGCCTAGGCGTGACCAACGCAGGGACGATTGGGCACAGCCGGAAAGGCTCGGGGCGATTCTGTAGCAAGCTGTAGCGCAACAAGCCACGGGGGTTCGCCTCCGCAATAGCGATATACCAATGTGCCATTGTTCGCCAGACTATCTGGTATTTGTTTTGGGCGCTGATGAGGTAGCCCTGCCAAGCTGGGAGATGCCTGCTACTGAGACGCTTGAGGGATCAGTAATTCAGTCCGTGAAATCAAGAAGACATTCGTGCGTCTCGGGACGTTGAGCTGAGCATATAGAGGTACTATGCGCGCCGCATCAAACCGGCCGAACCAATTAGTCGCGGGCTGGATGATGGGTGAAAACACGGCGGGCGACGCGCGAGCTTGGCCAAAAGTGAACATTATGGCTCTGCTGCGTCAATGAGACATTCATGCCATAGAGTGACTGACCAAAGCTATTCTGTGGATGCGGACTAGAACAATGCTTGGCTATGCGATGTTGAATGCTCGGCTAGCCATTTGATGGCGTGGAATGTAGGTACAGAAAAGGTTTGGAGCGAAGCAAGAGGGTGAAAAGAAGATAAACAAAATCCCGGCCAAGATGGATGTTGGTGTTGTGGTGGTCGCCTTGCCCCCAGCCTGGACCCATGAAGTGCAGTTCTGGCAAGTTGCGGCCGGTCCAGGACCAGTTAGATCAGATCTAGTCTAGATACTGAATATACAAAACATGGAAAAGGATTGCGTATAACCGTGGTAGGCAGGTATCTGGCAAGCTGGAATGGAAACTCATAATCAAAATCCTTTTTTCCTTTTCCACCCAACTCCAGCATCAGGTCAAGGCATGACATTGACCGTCAAAGATCAGCATGATATACTTGGGGGCTGTACGTTATAGTAGCCGTCCACCTACTCCGACTACGGGAGTGAAGAAATATGTTCGTGCGAGAGAAAAAAGAAACCTGTTGCGAATATAATAGTTTCCTTTCTGGACAATCTCAAAACCTCCACTCCTTCGAGCCACTGCACAATCTTCCATCTCTCACAATTGGGTAAGTACCTAGACTAGTCTAGTCTAGATAGATACCTATATGTAAGGCATGGTAAGTTTGTTGTGCGTACTGAAGCATATCAGCCAGCCCAAAAACTTGAACCAAACCATGTATTCGTTCCCACATCGTTCTCGTTATCTCGTCTCCTTAATCCATGGCCACCTACCCTCAGATGCCCGTCTCGCGTAGCTTCTGTGTGATCTCATCAACATCCTTTCTGGTCGCATCGCTAACTGTAGTAGGCTCCTTTGCCTCCTCATCCTTATCCTCGTCCTCACTGAACACCTCATTTTCCCATTTCTTCACTTCATACGTTGCGTCCTCCTCTTCCTCGTCATCACTGTCGAGCGCGTCGAGAGTGTCCATTCCCCAATCATCCTCGATCAAGTCGCCGCCCATCTTCTTTTTACGCCCCTCGAGCAGCTCCTGCAGCGCCGTGATGTTGACTTGATCATTCTTCAGATGATTGTCATTGAGCTCGATCCTTTTGAGCGCTGGGAGCTTGTCCCTGACCGTCTCGACGAAGCTTGCAAGCGCGCGCCCGTTTAGTTCGTTTTCGTACATCTTCAGAGTCTCGAGCTTGCCGTTTTGGCCCTTCGCCAGCCCCTGGCTGAGCAGTACACCACCCTGCGCGGTTATGTACGCCTGGCTAACGTCCAGCTCGCGAAGCTCCGTAAACTTCGGGATGGCATTGCCTAGGCTCTCCGCACCGATGGTGGAAAAGGTGTTGTCACGCAGGTCCAGCACCTGGATGTCCAGGGTGTTGCTCAGCCCATGAGTCATCAAATATTTGATGCCCCTTGGTCGGATGTCGTTGTTGGTCAACCTGACCTTCTTGACCTTGTTGTTCCTGCGAAAGGCTAGGGCCCATGCCTTCATGCTTTCCTGCTGCAGCCGGTTTCGTCCGCAGATGACCGTCTCTAGGTCCGGCACAACAGTGCCCGCCTTGCGCGCCTCCTGCTTCTTGCGGTGAAGCTTCGCCAACGCTAAGCCAATGAACTTGCCCGCCTCTGGACCGAGACCATTGTTGTTCAAGTAGAGGTGCTGGAGGGGAACGTGGGCGGAGATGAAATCGGCGACGGGCTTGTAGGCGCTGATTCCCAAGGCGTTGTCGTTCAAATTGACGGTGTGCAGGTTCGGGAGGTTAGTGATTTGGGTGAGCAGGTAAGCGAGTGCTTCAGGAATCTCGTTGAGCAGGCGGGTGGCGAAGATGTGGTGAAGGTCGGCAACCTGGACGAAATGTTATTTCCGATCTCTTGTAAAGGGACGCTGGACAGCATCGCAAGCGCATCTTATGGATGCAAACTCACCTGGAGGCTCTTCTTTGTGGAGAGAACCTCGCTCAGCCTCTTGCAAGCTCCGACACCCAAAGAGTTCCCAGAAAGTCTGACCTCCTCGACATCTTCCATGGCCTGGAGGGCGGCAATGTACGGTTCGATGTCCTCGGCGGTTTCGAACCTATTGACCTCTCCCGTAAGGGAGAAGATCTTATCGGGGTTCACCATGATTGTTGGTTTTTTGATATCTCAAAATCCCGATACCTAGGGGAGGTATTGATGGGTGAGGCATTCAAATGTGAGCCAAGAAGAATTAGGCGGCATGATAGTAAACAGTCGCGAAAACGTTGATTGTGTGAGCGCTGGTTGCGAGGGGTGGCGGGGGAGGGGCTTTGGGCATTGTCGTCTCGGTTGAAGGGTTAGGGTTAAGGATGATGCACCAAGGTCATGAATGTGAAGAAGTCCTGTAATATCTTTTATAGTTCTACCAGACCGAGTCTTTAGTGAGAAGTGAGTGTCATTACATTCGTCTAGAGACGATTATCAGAAGTAGTATAGGCTATTCTTCAGTTTACAGTTTTGTATACGCATTATATGGGTGGTACAAAATCTAACCCTGATGGGTAGCAACATTGAGGGAAGGGAAACTCAGGTACTACGAACAATGTAGTTCATGTGATTATGTCAGCCTGCTGTCGTGATCGCATCGACGCGAGGCGCAGATCACCAAAAACTTGTGACAAGGCAAAGCCAACGACTTAACAAAACAGCCAATCCAGGCAACCGGAAGCAATTAAATGCATCGGATGCCTCTATACCGACGCCCATCATCACCAACTTCAAACACACACAGACAATCATGACAAAAGCGACATCACCACCCGATTCACCACTCTCATCGATGGATGAATCCGACGCGTTCCATGACGACGGCCACGACGCCGCAGACCGAAGGCCGCCTGCCAAGCGTCAGAAGCTCCAGGTGGACGTGTCTACCGCATCCTCGGCTGTCGCCGCGCCAGACACCCACGACCCGGTACTGGAGGGCCTATCGCCCGTGTCCTCCGACACCTCCGGCGACATCCCCAGCTCCCCGGTGCACCACACGCACCACCTGCGCCACGGCGACGCCGAGGACGACCCCCACGAGCAAGTGTCGGCCTGCGCCTGGGGCGACTGCGACGTCGGCGACCTCGGCAACATGGACCGGCTGGTTGAGCACATTCACAACGACCACATTGAAGGGAAGCAGAAGAACAATTATATCTGCGAGTGGAAGGGCTGCGGGAGGAATCGCCAGCTACATGCCAGCGGTTATGCGCTTAAGGCGCACATGCGAAGCCATACGAGGGAGAAGCCTTTTTATTGCTACCTGCCAGGTGAGCTTTTTTTCCCCCCTCGCGAGCTCTCTGAACGCACCATCAGTAACTTCAACGTTGCCGACTAACATCTTCACTCAAACGTCCTCTCCTACAGAATGCGATCGCTCCTTCACCCGCTCGGATGCACTGGCGAAACACATGCGGACCGTCCACGAAACAGAAGCCTTGCGGCCATCCGACCCGATACCAAAGTCGATGCAGTCCCAAACGATCACGGGCGCGACCACAAAGTCCGGCAAGCCTCTAACGATCGTGATCAAGACTCCACGGTCGCACGCGGCGGGCACCAGGGACTCTGTGCTCGACCGCGATGGCGCCTCCCCGGGCTCCGAGACCGGTGTCCACTTCACGGAGCTGACACAGGAGCAGGGGTTCACGGCAAAGGAGCTCGCCTTGCCGCTCCCGAAGCTGCATAACCTCCTGCGCTGCACGCTCAAGTGGACCGAGGAGGAGCACCAGGATCTGCAGCGCGAGATCGAGGTCGCCGAGGCCGCGTACAAGAAGGCATGGCTCGAGAAGGAGGTGCTCCTGCACCAGGTCATCCAGAACGAGATGAACTGGCACGAGCGCCGCCAGGCCGTCCTCAGCGGCGTGGCTGACGTCCAGGCCAAGCCCGTGGCGTCGAACGGCACCCCCGCTGCCGCCGCCGATGTTGACGGGGATATATCTATCGCTGGTGGAGACGGGGATGATGCGGAGGCCGAGATGCATGATTAGGACTCACGCTGGCCGACGCGTGTACAGTGGCCGTCGCATGTACAATATCCCCAGCAGCATCCCCTCTACGCAGATGATGTCTACCCGGGAATTTTCGCCAGTCCAAACCCCATTGGCAGGATCAATTCGCAGCCCCTGGCTTTTACCAGAGGCTGGGAGTTTATAAGAGTGAGATTGACGCAGCCGGCAACGGCGGACCGAAATTGAGCCCGTCCATCTTTCGGTTCTCGTACGCGCCCCATTTGCGTTGATACCTCGGCTGGAATCGAGTGGTCTTGGAAGCCTGGGCTCATCTGGACTCGAACAATCAGAGCTGAAGTCAAGGGCAAACCTGTAAAATTATTTGTTTATTTTCTGTATGTTCTCAAGCAAGGCGTTTCGGGTGGATTCATTTTTCTAGGCCCTTTTGGCCATTTCAATAATCAAGATATTATGGTATTCCGCAAGGTCACTTCGCAATCTAGAAAGCGTTCCGTGTTTCAATGGCCATGCCGATATCTCCCGATCATGTTTATGATATGGCAACTTGCCGTCGGGCCTCGAGCTCCTGCTATACCCCGATCACTTGGTGTCTCTAGGCCGAGACTCCCAGGCGTCTGCTCATAACATACAAGTGTACGCATGCACGCGCTGTACCACAATATCCGCCTCAGACAACGTGGACTGTCTGCTCGACCTGGGGCCGAGAAGTCTTGACTTCCCGCGCGAATGGATGTGGTTAGCAATGAGTTGGGAATCTCTCTCGTTCTTTTATCATGGCAATCTAAGGGTCGACTGTTGAGTGGCACGCCCTTCGGGCGGACTCAAAACTCCATTTCCCCCAGAGCGAGTATCAGTTGCCTAAACAGGACTAGGACTATGAGGCTCTCCATAAGGCCTGTTGCATCGTCGCCCGCCTTTCACATTAGACTGCCATCCCGAACAGGTACCAAGATTTCCATACGAACTCTATGTACTTATACATTGGTTTGATAACGTATCTTTCAAAGGGTTGACACGTCTACCAGATATAGTTTCACAAGCGTTTATTCTGTGCCGTCTCGGCATGCAGCGAATCCAAGATACACGACGCAGTTGCTACTCTCGTGTCCACATTCCCCGGGGGTTTTATTTTTCTTGTATCCGGCACACAAGGCATTGGACCTTTGCGAAAAGGTATAAAGACTTGCGGACAGTCTTCCTAGCTAGGCATTGTGTATAGATCTAGCATGGTATGGTGATCGACCCCTTGTGCCTAGTATTTCTCTCTATGTACCACGTCCCCGGGCAGCCAGGTAAGAAGTGGACATTCTGCTTGTTTCATGATGCTCCCCGGCGTTAACCCAGGATTTAGGCGTTGATGAGGCACGGGTTGACGGGCAAAGTGATCCTTGTGCAGATGGCGCTCTATCGGCCGTAGTTGTCATGGTCGTCTTCGCAAGCACGGGGCTTTTGGAGGAGCTGGCGGCCAATGTCCGGCTTACAAGAATCCGCTCGTGGCCCGACCTCAGTTGTCTTTGGACGCTTCCACTGTCAACCAGACCTTCATCGTGACCTCATGGATCCAGTATGGCACCCCCCATTCCCTATTGCAACACGCCACTCCCTACAGCTTCTTCAAAGCAAGCCACCAGACAGCCCTCGCCCATTATGCATTACCGCACCAACGCAGTCCTGTTCGCCCTCGCCCAGGCCAGCTCGACGCCCGAGTCCAACGAGCGTCGCCATGCGCTTTATGGGCCCGGATCTAGACACGGCCAACACCAACACGACGACCGACGTCGCTGAGGCGTTCAAGCTCGTTGCCCGCGGCGAGACCAGATTGTGCATGTTCCAGTGGGCGCTCTGCGACAAGCGGAGCCACGGGTCGAGGCGCGGCCGGGCCTGAAGCTATGCTTCCGGGTGCCGTTTGCGGTGCAATCCTTAGACATTAAGAACACGTGAGCGGCGAGCTACTTTTATCCCTTGTGCTCTGGGTGATGCTTTTGGTCCCCGTTATTGATAGTTGAGCCGAAATTCCTCGCGCTTCCTTTTCATCAGTGGGTGTCGTGTGAGGGCTTGGAGCGGTGCCGACTGCCGAGGAAGCCACTTCGAAGTTGCGCATGGTTATTCTAACTGCATAGCAATCCCATATACTGCCATCTCTATCGAGTGTTGTAAGATTATCAAGAAGGGAATGTGGCGATGGAAGCTATAAAGGGGTATAGCGGAATAGTTTTGCCTGGAAAGCCACCTTCAGGCTATGGTACAAGAGGGATATTGCTAGCAACTCTCCTTTACTTCATAGAGTTAACAAAGAGGAACCCCTTTGTTATTTCGTTGCAGTATGCATAAGCATGAAGTGTCATGCCATCAAGTCCAAAGGTCGTCGCAAGCTCAAGCGGCATACTACCCAAAACCGGCCGTGTCAAACTGACGGGGTCGGAGCCGGCCCGGTTGAGAGGAGGAGGGAGTTAGATAGTCGAGCTCAAGGGCAAACAAGAGCCCGGACCTCCAGTGAGCTGGCCCTAGACTAGGTCTAGGACTTCAGGGAGGCACCCAAAAAGACAACAAAAACAAAAGATGACGTCGCATAGACCGCCAATCTCGCTAGAGCTCCAGCACCAAAAATCGAATGATTGCAGCAAAATACCCCGATCCCAAGTGGATGGTCGTGATCAAAGACGGGGCGTTGTAGCATAGCGCAGCCCAGCGCGCCAACACATGGATCATAATGGCCTACTTCATGAAGTTCGGGGGGCGGCGGGGGCGAATAGAAGTAGGGGAGGGAGGTCATTGGTCGTCCTCCGGCTACACGTGACTCGAGCAGGGAAAGAAGAGGAAGGGAAGGAACAAACAGACAAGGAAGCACGGAGCTCGGATCAATTGCGGGTGGAGCCACCCCCAAGCAACTCGGGAAGGGGAAAGAACCAGTGGAAAAACCTCTCACGTTCACCCGTGGCCGGCCAGCCGACGACGAGACAAGCCCCAAGAAACCGCAATCACCCCTTCGCGAGAAAAGCCAGCCCGTTCGACAATCCAGATTGTCAATTGAAATCACGCATCGCCTTTGCACAGTTTCGTCCCCCCCGCACATTTCAATTGTCAAGATGCTCAGCTCACTGTCCCGGGTTTCGGTATGTCTTGACCTTTTTTCTCCCCGTCGCTTTCCGTGCTTTGTGGTTGTCGCCGAAATGGAGCATTGGATGATGTCAAAGACGTCCCAAAAAGCATCAAAAACAACAATATCAACAACAAACCAACTGACCATTTGTTTTCATTCCCCATGATACAGAGCCGCAAGGCCGCCTCGACCGTCTCAAGGCTCGCCAGGCCTACTGCCGCCCGCACCTTCATGACCCCTACTGTTTCGCGAAGAGGTACGTTTGGGAAAGCTCGATAACGTCATGTTTCCTTTCGGGCAATGAGAGCGCCGATATCAAAAACACTACCTCAACCGGACCCTCCCATCGCACAATGCCTCCAAGCGGTCTTACATTCGCAACCGGTCGGACATGGATATCGACGGGCGGAAATTTATACCAGCTCTCCGGTATAGAGGATGAACGACGAATTGCGACCGTGGCGTGACGACGGCCCTCGAAATCAACAACAACTTACATCAGCCTCCTCGCCCGGATCGCACCCCACAATGCCAACCGACTGGCCCCGAATCGAAAGGCTGCCTAAAGGAAGAACTTGATACGACGAAATGCAACAAAGCGCCTCATTGCCCGGAGCCCCTTTGGCCATTATCCAAAAGATATTAACCGTAGCTAACATGCTCCATGATCTTATACAGCCGACTTCGTCCAAGAGCTCTACCTCAAGGAGCTCAAGGCCTACAAGCCCACGCCCATTAAGGACTCGGACGCCCAGGGCCAGGTCGCCACCTTCAACATCCCACAGGCCCCCAAGTCGCCCGAGGAGGCCGACCTGGCCGCCAGCCTCAAGGAGTACGAGACCATGGCTGTCGAGGTCGAGGGCAGCGAGCCCGTCTCCGACAACCAGGCTGCCGCCGTCGAGGACTGGCTGGTTGAGGATGAGGAGGAGGTCCCTGCCAAGCACTAAAGAAGGAAGAAGGGGGGTTTCAGAAGACGAATAACAGAGCAAGCTGAATAAAATCTGGTTTCGCTCGCTCTTTTTCTTTCATTTCCTTGTCTTACCTGAGGTGCTGCGGATATGCGAGGCCGTTGCTGGCTGAGGCGATGAAAAGTGACATACAGTTTTCATTTCATTGTCCTCGGAAGATTCTGCGAGGGCAGAAGCATTCACTTGGACGAGATGGCTGCTACGAGGGAAACAAACACAAAGCAACACAAAATCGTCAGCAGGTTATTCTTAGGAGGGCGACAACCCATCGTTTCTCCATCTATCTCTTGGTGGCTGACACGAAGAGAAAGCATGGGAAAGAATCAAAAAATGAGTTGGGGGCGGAAATCAGTTGTATAATAGGGGTAGTTTTTTTGGGTGCTCTCGGTCACAAGATATTGAAGACGACGCGAATTGCTATATCTTCCATCACGGTTATTCTTCCGGAAAAAAACGTGCCACTGGGGACGTATATGTTTTCAGTCCCGCTTTGGCCATGACTGGTTCCCAATATCGACATGATGTTGGCAGGCAAAGGTCCCTGTGTGATGCGCTCCATGCCAGCCAATTCTCTTTGCCCCGAGGACTTTTCTAGTGTGGGTCGAACAGAGGCAAAGAACACGGACTTTGTTTCTCTTCCCGTATATACGCCTTGGAAAGGACCGAGAAACATGCACAGGTTGCAAGGCATTGATACATATTGCTTTAGACAACAACCAAGCATCATAAATCAACACATACAATCGACAAACAACAATGCACCGTCCGTCACCATGTAGAATCACTATGGAAAAATACGAATAACCTAACGTTATCGATAACGCTGGTCCTTTTATATCGACGTGGTTATAGTATATCGATTCCAGTATACGGTTCGACTATAACCCCGAGACGGATACACAAATCAGGGAATCGCCTCAATGAACAAAAAGAGTATGCATTTTTGATTTCGTTTCTCGAATACATCAAAAGCCAATTAAATACCAGCCCGACAGTGGGTTGAGAAAGTAGAGCCATACCAAGAATCCCGCCACTAGTACGGGGAGATACAGACAGCGCCAGAACGCCTTCCTATCGCCGTTCCAAATTGATTTGTTGCATAGAATGTTTGAAAGGGGAAGGGGAAGAAATGAAAGAAAATTCCATGATGCAAAAACCGCCCTTATCTTCCCATGCAATGTGGTGTTCGTTTTGTGATATTTGGTTTTTTTTTTTTGGTGATGTTGGTTCTTGGAGGTTGCTTTGTGTCAAAACAAAGAGCGAGAAAAATTGGGTAAATGTCCAACCAAGACGGAGAGGTGCTGGGTAAATGGGGTATTGAGCAACTTGTGAAAAGAGACGGAAAAAAAAAGGAAAAAAAAACAATGTCGGGTCACATGCTTCCAGTTGTTCGTCCAACAGACAGAATCAGGAAGGGAAAAAAGAGAAAGAAAAAAAATGAGAAAAAAAAAACAAGACCGCTCAAGTTCCTCCGATTGACTGACACGGACTGTCTTTGACAAACTCGCTCACACCACGTGCTACATGTCGAATTGCGAGTTGCTAAACATGGGCTCGTCACCCGTCGTCGTTGACCGGACGATGCCGCTCATCCGGTTGCCGTTCCTAGGGTGGACGTCGTCCAAGTCGTCCCAGTCGTTATCCTCCCTGGCCCGATCAAAGTCCTCCATGTCCTCGTCGTCGTTGCCGTACCGATCCCTCATGTTTTCCTCCAGAGTGCTCTCTCCGGTGAAAGTAAAGCCTTGGAAATTTGCCTGGACAGAGGGTGATAGCGGTGTCGAGTTTCCATACCCGACACCCTTGGCAAGTAGTGCGGCGCGCTCGTTGAGCGAGCCGTTGGTGTCCAGCGCGTTGGTGAACTCGGGGTCGAAGTAGGACACATCCGTCTCGGACTTCAACTTTGGCTTGAAGGGTGGTGTGATCTGCCTCTTTTGCAGCGCCTCCCAGTCAATATCCCTAAAGAACGCGTGCTGCTTGAGTTCCTCGGCATCATTGGTGGCACCCAGACGGTGCTTCGGGTTCCGGTTGAGCAGGCCCTTGACAAAATTGCGGCCCTCGACGGACAATGTGTCCTTGGGGAACCGCACCTTGCCAAAGGCAATGTTCTTGTACATCTGCTGTGTATCCTCAGCGTAGAATGGGCTCCATCCGCAGCACATCTCAAAGACCAAAACTCCAAGTGACCAAAAGTCCACCATCTTTGTGTAGCCGGCCTCGTCTAGCAGCACTTCGGGAGCGAGGTACTCGGTCGTGCCGCAAAAGGTGTTGGTCGTGTCGTTTTGCGCCAAGTCTGCCTTTGACAATCCAAAGTCGCACAATGCGATGTGGCCTGTCGCGTCCAGGAGAATGTTCTCCGGCTTGAGATCTCGGTATACGATATCGTTGTTGTGCAGATGCTGTATGGCCAGGATAAGCTCTGCAATGTAGAACTTGGCCCTCTTCTCTTCGAATCGGCCTTCCTTCTGCAAGTGCCAGAAGAGCTCACCTCCGGACATGTAGTCGGTAACAAGGTAGAGGTCGGAAGGTGTCTGGAAGGAAAACTTGAGGCTGACGATAAAGGGCGAATTCGACGTTGCTGTCCGGACCAGGATATTCCTCTCGCCGACCGTGTGTGCCACCTCTTTCTTCTGTACAATGACCTTTTTGGAAAGGACCTTCATGGCGAAGATGCGCTTAGTGTCCTTTTTCCGCACCTGGTAAACCTGACCGAACGTGCCCTTCCCGATAAGTTTGAGTATCTCGAAGTCGTCGGGACCGTAGTGTTTGCGACCGGTTGCTTCGTATATGGCCTCGACGTATATCTCCCCGGTCGGTGCGTTCTCAGCCACGGTGTCCGCGTGCCCAACAAGAGGAAACCAGCCCCTCCTTGGGGAATCCTTGCAGGCTTCGAGCTCGAGGTAGCCCAAAAACTCCTCGCCGTTGGCGCCATGCTCCCAGATCGTGATTTCCACACGCATGTCCTTGTCGTTTACATCGCTGTGGCAAGTCAGCAGGCATCCCCAAACGCAGTGTGCAGGTGGCCGCTTACAAGACAGCCTCGGCATCCCATTTCGGCCGGGTGAAAGTGCGTCTTGTCCGATTTCGAAATGTGTTGTACTCGGTAACGCTGGTGTTGCTGCTCTGTCGGCTCCTCATCGGGATGGCCATTGGGGTCCTACCCATGTCGCTGCCCGAACGAGAGATTGGCACGCCGCTCAGGGGAGTCGACACCGACAGTTCGTCCTCGTCCTCAAACGTCCTCGGACCGCCCGAGATCAGCTCGCTTCGCTGGCATACCGCAACAATGTATGGATCGCGGCACCTCCTCATACCCCTGCCCTCGTTTATTTTGACGGTGAGTTTCCCCTTGGGGGCTGGCACCTGCTCCCCAGATCGAATCGAGGGCGTACTTGTGCCCGTGCTGGTTCCGTTGAGCTTGTCTTCATGACTGCCGCTCCTGGATGCGTGGGCGGTGGAGAGAGATCGGGTTGGCGTAGAGTGACCACTCTTATGACCCGGGCTCGTTAGCTTCCTGAGATGCGCAATGCTTGCTGGCTCTTTACAGAGAGATTCGGGACTCTCCTCGGCTCGGCTTGGAGAAGACGCAACAGAAGAATCATTGTGCTGGTGGTTATATGAAAAGTAACTGGCAAGCACGCTGCACGGCGAAGTGATAACAGAAGCCAAGGTTTTGGACGGGCCGGCAGTCTGCCGCTGGGTGACGTCAGAGCTACCCCGACTGCGGCCGAGTGACGAAGCGACGGCACCAACAGAAGTAGGCCCGTTTGTGTCTCCCTCACCACTGGGGTCGCCCGCTAAGTCGGGTTGCAAAGATGCACGTTGTGAAGCAGGGGGTGTAGGGTAAGGAGGAGGAGGGCTGTCGCGAGAGGGCGGCAGCTGCTTCGCAGGCATAGCAGCGACCCTTTGCGATTTGAGGAATGAGTGTCTTTGTCCCGTGGGCTCAGGCACCTCAGAAGCTGACTCAGATGGGTAGTAGCCTGGGCACTGGAGATTGAGAGTAGAGGAAGCAGAAGGGGGCGGCTTGTCGGTATCAAACGGGGCAGTTTTTGAAAAGTCATTCGCAGCGTGTCCAGTCGCAAAGGAAGATACAAACGCAAAAAGTCTGAAAAAAGGACGAACCTGTCCAAAAGAGCTCATGATGCTCGGAAGACGCTTATCCTGAAGATCAGGTTGCGGTGTAGCGATGCCCGAACGTGGGGTATCGATGCCAATGTGGTCCACTCCATCGTCCTCGGAGGCGGCGGTAGTCCTGTGCTGGTCGTTAATAGTGACCCCCGACGACGGCATGTTGAGAGGCTGGGTGCAAGTCGAATTGAGCAGGCAAAACGAGAGGTAATAGATCAAATATAAGAGAAGAAGACAAAAGAGTATTATCGAGGAGTGGAAAAAAAGAGAGGCTCGCCAGAGGGCCAACGGATGTGAAGAGAGCCAGCGTGAGGGAGAAAATGGATGATGACCGATGAGGCAAAATCGGAGTGAAGTGGATTTCAAATTGGTCCATCGGCGGATTATGGTGATGGCGGCCGCATGTGGGCCACACAGGCGTGGGCAGACAAGCAGCAGCAGCAGCAGCAGCAGCACTGCACTGCACTGAAGCACAAAGGGCGCACGCAGCACGGGCAGCAAAGCAGCCCGTAAGAGTAGGGGAAGCACCAGCACCAAGCAATTTTTAGGAACAGTAGCAGCTAATTAGCAGCAGCTGAATCGTGGTCTTTGCTTCTGGAACTTTTGGGGCAGGGAGAACGGGCGGGAGGGGTTGCCACCAAAGTTAACTTTTGGCCAACCAGGGGCTCACCAATTGGAGGCGGGGAAATTGAGAGGCTCGGGAGATGTAGGCTAAGGGTCGGGTAAGGTAGGTAAGCCAGAAAAGTAGACGTGATACGGGCAAGGTGATTGATGGAAGTGAAGTAAGTGATGGGAGGACGGGCAGAGAGGATATTAATCTTGTTGTTGTTGTTGTTGTTGTTGCTGTTTATTGTTTTTGTTATTGAGCAGCTAGGTATAGAAGCCAGTAGAGGCTGTCTGTATGTCTGCCCGTCGGACGCTTTTGAATATGTGATGACGGCTGGCTGGTGGTGGTGGCTTTTGAATCGTTGATGGGTTGATGTGGACGACGAGTAACAGAAACGCGGTGGAGAGAAAACGTCAACACAAAAAAGCCAAGTCAAAAGAATGAAATTTTTTTCTCTATGCCTCCATCACTTGGGCTAGACTAGGCTCCATGGGCTGGCTGGCTGGCAATGCAATCACGAAGAAGCTGGCTGCTCCGAGCGTTGCGTTTGCATACAGTACAAGTACACCCTTGATGCTTGCTCGCGCAAAAGTGCGTACCGTTGGTCAATTGCATGGAAATGAAAAGGGTTTTTGCAAAGTGGGGGCTGTGCTTTGCTGCTGCTTGTTGCTGCTGTTCTGGACTTCAGCTGCGTTGCTGCGGGCTTTTCGGCTGTTTTTTTTTTTTTTTTTCTTCTTCTTTTTCCCCCTCCGTCTCTTTTATTCTCGCTGCTACAGCGGTACAACGGTACAACAATGTTGTAGTATGTGAGAAAAGAAGCGCGGGCGAGAGGGGTAAATGGAGGTAGGCAGAAAGGCAGGCAACAAAAAAAGGCAAATCAACAAGCATCTTTGCATGCCGGGTATTACCGCATCTCTCCACCGCAGTGTGCAATTTGATGTCTTTGACTTCTCCCTTGGCGCCGTCCGTACGTACAGTGCAAGATACAACCACAGCAACACAACACCACCAAAAGCCAAGCATACTACTTAACCGAGTTTCCCAGAATGGTCCATCAGAGTCCAAGCTTTGCTCACTCGAGCCGAGTCAGAAGTCGGACAGACCATGCAGACGGAGATGGGCAGATCAACTCGTAGCCCCTCGTGTGTATGTGTGTGATTCTCGATTCGAGCTTTTAATCGATCGAGTCTCTGCTTCTTTTTTGTTGTCTTCGTCTTATGCCCTCCGACTTGGCGTGGAAGAGCTTGTGGAAGGAAGCCATTGTTTACTGCTAGCACGTGCCAAAACAGCAACAGCACGGCCCCCACCTACTCTTACTCCGAGTGTTCGGATACCAAAGACCAGGGTGAGCGCCCTAACATGGGACAAAGTGACTTGGAAGCCAAAAAAAAAAAACAAGACTCGCCGAACTCGCTCTTGTCTGGTCCCTTGTATGTTTTTTTTTTCCTTGCTTCAAAAACGCATGCCGCGGCTCCCGTTGCTTGCTTGCTTTGCATGCATGTTCGCTCGCTCTCTGGTATGTACGGTACAAGCACAATACAGTACAGTACACATGCACTGAACTGCCGTATCATACACCGTACAGGGAAGAGAGCTTCTCAAGTCCCCAAACAACACACACAGCTAAACGGGCCTACCCAAACTTGGCTGCGCTAAGCTGACTCGGCCAGGGCGGCACCATGACGAAGCTGAGGGGTACTTGTGGGTGACAATTCTGGGGCTATGATGACATTGAAGCCAAAGACGGACCGGCTTTGTTTCGAGATTACTTGACCCCGAGACCCATCGAATTCCATTACAGTGCCGCCGAAACATGGCTGGCTGTAGTGTAATGGTTGAAGAGTATAACTATACTGAGTGTCAAGGGGTAAAGTAAAGTACCACGAAGGGGCAAGGAAATGCAGAGCTAGACTAGTTAGAGCTTGCCCGAGCTAGGTCACTGACCCATCGCGACTGGCGGCGCAAAGCAGGTGCTGCTGCTGCATTGGTGGGGTTTTTGAATCCTCAACCAGTGCACGGCAACCGGCTGCATCAACCGGTTCCCTGTTGTCCCAACTTACATTTCTGCGGTGCAGAGGACGTGCCCTTTCCGCATTGAAATTGAAGTTTTGGGGGGTGAACAAAAAGGTGTCAAACATGTTGGAGGTGAAGGTGGTGTTGTTGTTTGTGGTGGGGCTGGCTGTTGCTAGGATGCATGGAGTCAGGTTGCTTCAATACCTAAGCGAGCGGAGGGTTTCTGGAAGCTTGAAAGAAGCCCGGCCAGCCGGCCATGAGCCGAGTGCAAGTGGCGAACATGTGTTCGCTCCGGCTATCAATGGGTGGTAGCTGGAGGTAGGTTGGTAGGTAGTAGAGGAAGCTCAGAGATGGGTAGAACAAACAAACACTTGCTCTGGGTGGTTTTGGTTGAGCCACTGGCAACGAGGGCTTCTGGTATACTTTCCGTATCATATGTATAAGACGAATATAACCCAGGATTGCATAAAAAAATATCGGTTCCAAAGTAAAGACAAGATGGACAGATGAGGACGGACAAACACTCACCTCATCATGGCGTGGGTTGCCCTCCGCAAAAGATCGTAGTTGCCGTTGCCCGCACCGGGACCCTGGCCGAAGCCAGGATGCTGCTGCTGCTCACTGACGATACTCGACATATCGGGCTTGTCTCGATGCTGTGCCGTGCTGACGCCCTGTTGCTGCTGGCTGGTACAACTTGTCAACTCAAATGCAGATAGATTGCGTCTCTTGCGGATGATTTGATGAGAATCAAGATGCGACTCCGCGCGCGCAGAGCCAAGAGTAGTTGGCAATCAATGGCTAGGAGGCAGATGACTGGTCGGTCGGTGGCGATGGAATGGAAGGATCGGTTGAGGTTGATTTTGATTTTAGCCGCCGTGGTTCATTCAGGTCGTGTTGGTAGAAGGATGCTCTGCAGGGGATGGCATGCGAAGGCGAGGCGATGGAATTCCTCTGGTCTGTGAAGCATGCATCCGGACGAAGTTGGACGAGGTTTTGGGAAAGATAAAATGGTGAGGGGTGAGAGATGGATTGATTGATTGATGGTCTTTTCAACTCAGTCCGCTGTCCGGTCCAAGGTGGCAGGCAGGTGAAAGTAGCCCTGCCCAGGGAGGTGAGGCATATACTTTATAGGATTGGATTACATGGATTACTTTAAACCCTACTACACGTTACACAGGAAATCCTCGGGGTGTAAAATAACAACGCCTCAGAAAGAACCGTCTCCAGCTCGAGCTCCAGCCTCGACTGCTCCTTCTCTCGCTGGTTCGCTGGTGCACGATGCGGTGCCTCGTTAGGCTTAGCCCGCGACTGTTTCATTGGTCCCCGGTTGGCTGAAGAGGGGTACTGTACGCTATTATAGTCAAGCGGATTTGATTTTCCATGCCGTCCGTATCTCTATGTATATTCCGGCGGGTACATGAACACACCGAACCCAGCTTGTGCATCATAATCAACGCCAACAGTCAAATTCTAGATAAAAAACTCACGCTATTAGCCACATCGTTGTCTTGTTTTGGCTACCAAATACTCAGTCAATCGTTTCATCTCACGATAACCCTTTTTTTTTGTCTTCTTCTTTTTCTCTCTCTCACTCTGGCAAACCAACCTAGCTGTTGCGTTGTCGCTGTGCACTCCAGAACAGAGAAGCAAGTCTTGCCGTCATCCATTGCTCCAGTATCGTTCACACACACGCCACAAGGGCCGCGTGTTGAATGACCTAAGCCCACATAGAGGCGCTGAGGTGGCCAAAGAGGCGGCGATGAGAACAGAAAGCAGCACAGGGCGTGCGGTCGATGTATTTTGTACTTTGTAAGCAGGTTGGGCTTCCCATGCCTCATCTTGCAAGCCGAGAAACCCGCCCAAAACTACCGTCGGTAAGGGAATCTGCATGGGAGTCTGCAGGGCTGCGGAAGAATCCAATTCCGGCAGATCTGTGCGACCCTTTGGAGATGGGTCTAGGCTACCGGCTTGGCCTCGGTGCCTTCTCATGGGGACCAAGTCTACGTACAAGAACAGTCCTAGGCTGGGTGTCTAGTTGTAGGTCTAGTCCAATATCGTACAGAGAAGCGTCCTCAAGTCAAGAATAGTCCTCGAATTTGGCTGGATTGATGGATGTCTAGTCTAAACCGAGTCTGGGGAAGTACCTTAGGAAGTACAATACTTTGTATAGACCAGCCCGCTATAATAGTAGACTTTGCACATGCCAAGAAAACCCGCTGGCTTATTCTACTGGATGTAGAATCTGGCGCTAATACTTATGTTCCCTTGAGCAAGAAAAGCTCGAGTTCTGGATTCTCCCTGATCCGTAGGTTGCTGTTATTTGAACACTAACTTCGCCTTCCCTGTCAAAGTCAAACCTGGCCGTCAAGTGGGGGACACAATAACCCGGACTGCAAACTCTTACATAGATTTCCCAGCCAAAAATAGTTGCCGAAATGAGAATAAAAGAGCAGGAGCAGAAGCCTGAATTTTTTATATTGAAAGCCTTTTAACAACGAATAACACTCGGAAAGGATATCGAGGTTTATGGGGTTGAAAATGCTGAGTTGGGGTGGTTGATACTGCTTTTGGCACAGCTATAATTACGATCTTGCAGTCCCGGGT
>JASAOQ010001387.1:15753-34638 GCA_031306065.1 Pseudopyricularia cyperi | reverse complement strand
ACGGAGGGGTGCGGCGTTTTTTTTTTTTTTTTTTTGGAGATGGAACTTACCGCATCGTTGATCTGACCCTTCAGATCTTCAGACAGCTTCATAAACTCCTCTCGCGAAGGGGCAAGAGGAGCCGAAGAAGCTGTTCCTCTAGAGGCCATCATTTGAGACGAGTCCCAGGCGCCGGGTTTGAGATGGGGCGAGGGGGAGTACTGGCTGCCGTAGTATGACATGACGAAAAGGCGTGAACGCGGGAGCTTGGGGACGCGACTTTTGAGAGAGAACCCGCGACGGGGGCCGTTACAGTGGGTATGCTGTTTTTAGCACTGTCGCGACGTTCTTGCCTTTTCCAGTGCTCCGCTTTTCTACTTGAGGGTCTTGCTTGGTGAGAAAATTCACAGACGTTCTTGTCGTCCACTTCGAAAAAGTGAGAAAGGGATAAAATAGAACAGAAACAAGAAGAAAAGATTTGCAAAATATCGGCCAAGGAAATTCAAAAAAGTCGCAGAGATGCCAAAAAGGAAGCGGTCAGCCGATGAGGATTTTGAAAAGTGCTTCGAGCGCTTCAACAAAGAGCTCTTCCGGGCGCTGAAAGCAGCCAAGGGCTTTGAGAGGCAGAGGCTGGCGAAAAGGGTCAAAGACACTAAGCTGGGACAAGAAAAAATTCAGCGTCTGAAGCAGGAAGTTGAGGTGCTCAAGGTAAGGCTTTCCCGCAGCTATATTCTGTTATTATTTTTTTTTCACTTTTTACTGAAACCGGACTTTCTCGTAGGCTTTGGATCTTCACCAGGCCGCACACGCCCACCTTTGTTCCTCCTTGTTAAAGGTCAAGGCGGCCGCCCAGTCGCCGCTGCTCCCGGAGGCGGTCAAGAACGGCGTGCCGAAACCGGAGATCTCGGAGGAGGAGCGCCATGCCCTCCACAACGTGACCAGCGCGCTCTACAAGCGTAATCAGGTCCGCGCCGTCACCACGGCCGCCATCCCCGCCCTCTGCCAGAGTCTGGGGGTGCCGCCTCCTGGAGAAAAGTCCAAGAAAAATACTGAACCGACTGTTCCGCTTTCCAAGGGGGATCCCGCGAAGGCGCCGGCTGGCAACGATGTAGCGGCCAAACTCAAGGGGCCAAAGCGGAAGCCTGAAGTCAAGCAGGTTAAGGATGACAGTGAGCAGGAGTCGACCGATGATGAAGATGAGCATGACTCAGATGGGGAGCTAGACGACGAGGCCATTGATCGAATGGAGGCCATGCTCGGCGGCAGCTCTTCGGAGGAGGACGGTGACTCAGACGACGAGGGAGGCGCTGTTTTGAAACGTGCAGCCCAGGGCGGCAGTTTCGACGACGACATATCGCTTCCCGGGAGCGATTCTGATCTCGAGGAGGAGCAACCCGAGGACGATGAGGTCACCATTCCCTCATCCTCGGGCTCCGACTCCGAGGCGTCGGCGCCGGCAGCACCACCGCCGTCCAAGAAGGCCAAGAGCAAAGAAAAGAAGAGCAAGGCGATCAAGGTCAACGAAATCGTCGAGTCAATAGCGCTGCCGACGCTGATGGGCGGCTACATTTCCGGATCCGAAGAGGCGTCGGATGTCGACGTCGCACCCGCGCCGCGCAAGAACCGCAGGGGCCAAAAGGCGCGTCAGGCCATCGCAGAGAAGAAGTACGGCGAAAAGGCCAAGCACCTCGGCAAGGAAAAAGAGGCCGGTTGGGATGCGAAGAGGGGCGCGGTGGACGCAGGCGACGGCAAGCCGTGGAAGAGAGGCGTGCGGAATCCGCTGCAGCAGATCAGGGACCGTAGCGGCGGCAAGGGAACAGAGCAGGAACAGCCCAAGAAGCCCGAGAAGAAGTCCCGAGACGACGATGGGCCTCTCCACCCTAGCTGGCTGGCCAAGAAGAAGGCCAAACAGGCCCAGGAGAACGCCTCTTTCCAGGGCAAGAAGATAACTTTTGATTAGAGCTAGTCGAAGATCAAGTCACAAAAAAGCAGGTGTCGTTTGACGCCTGTGATTTTTAACAAAGGAAGTAAACAAGGTGTCCTGTTCTAGATCTATCTAAGATGGTGAATTCTATCCTCTGTAGCTGTACAAGGCACCAAGCGCAGATCATACAGTGCTGCACACCTTTCTAGTGAGGTTGGATATGACATCTATGCCTTCAATTCTGCCTCGGCTCGCATCTTCCTGAAGAAGTCCATAACTCCTCCGTAAACGACCAGCAAGATACCACCTGTAGAAACACGATGTCAGTGTCTAGGAAGCAGTCAGAAGATGAATCACGTTGCAAATACCTACCTCCGGGGCCAAGACGAAGCACCTTGGGGAGGAATCCTGGATTGCATCGACATCATGTTAGTACATTCAGAAGCGGAAAGTCAATAGGTATGTCTGTTCATGGTGTAACACACCCTTGTAAAGAGCGCCAAAGCCCTCTTCCCTCATAACAGTCCCCAGTGCGGGCCAGGCCCAGTTATACTTGGGAGTGACGCCGGGGACCTTGGTGGCGTTCTGAATACGAGACTTGACCACATCCCTGAAATTCATTCAAAGTCAGAATGTACTCGATGCCATATCTGTCAATATGCGGTTCTACATACATGGGCCTATTGGAAACCAGAATTTTGTCAGTATTCAGCTTCATATGCACAACATCTTTACCCATCACGTGGAGACTTACGTGTTCACTATCGTGCCGACTTTACAGTGACATGTTCAAAGTCAGCGCGATCACCAGTCCGGTAGGTGCCTTTCATTAGGAAAACGAAAAGGACGGCATGCAGGAATCATGGCTGGAGGGGGACTGCGACGTACCGGTACCTCCTACTGAACCTGCCAAAATGTCGCTGGCCATTTGTCCCTGTTTGGTTTCAGCCTTGGGCATCAACGCCCGGACTTGGAAAATGCAGCCAAAGTATCCAGCGTTCCACAAGATGTGCCTCCACAACGTAGACTCCAGCCCAGTGTACAGCCCTAGGACACCATCGCTCTTGACGGTCTTGAGAAGCACGTCAACAGGTCCGTTGTATTTGGCAGCTGAGACCTTGTCCTGGAGTCGAATCTTGATCAACTCGCTGGGTGGGAGGTAGATCAGCACGACGGCGCCCTCAGGAGGGATTCATGGTACCGGGGACTGAGCCAGCGTTAACTCACAAAGGAACGACAACAAAAGATTCGGTAGCACCGGCCGAGGCTCCGGTCAGGACAGAAAGCCCCTGCGTCATCTTTTCCTGGCCAAAGATGTTGCGGTAGAACTTGCCCCACTCGTCGTTGGCAGCGAATTTGGTGGCACGCTTGGGAGCCTCCATCAGGATGGGGGCAGTGATGCCACGATACAGGCGGGAGAAGCCCTCGTTTTTGATTATCTTACGGAAGCAGTCGAGTGTGCCATTGTACGAATCGGCGCCAGTGCCAGCACCGGTCTGAAGTTGCCTAAGGTTTGTGAGACCGGGTACTTGGTATATGGGAGATGGTGCCAAGGAGAGGCTCAATGCCATCTGGGGACGCCCGGCCCGAGTCGGACACGTGCATGCACCTCACTCACATCCGGGTCTTCACCACGTCCAGCGGATACATGACCAGAATCTAGACAGATGCAAAATCAGCAAACGACCCAGTAAAAGTGTGAGAGTCATCTGTAGCAGTGGTCGGCGATTGATGACCTACCTCGGAGACTCCAGCGACGGCACCTGCAAAGCGCGACAAAATAAAACACAAGACATCAACGGTTAGCCTCGGCTGGTCGCGTGCTCAAGTTCCTTACCTATTTTCCTCACAGTCACCCATCGGGTTCAGTCAACTTACCAGCCGCGAACTGGTAGACGAAGGGGAGGGGCTTTTCGGTAGACATGATTGCTGTTTGCTTGCTTGATTGACCAACCGAGACGTCTGTCACAGAGTCTGATGTCTGTCGTGGGAGGGTAGGGTTGGACCTGAACGGAGCCGCCGGGTAAATGATTTTGTAGCCGGTGAGGGTCAATTTCTACGGCCAGTGGAACGGGAAAACCAATCCCTTGGTCCCTGGGACTGAGCTAGCGTGCGTTTACGGTTAGGCCTAGGCCTCCACTATTACCTGTAGCTCTGTGCAGGCCCCCGCCAGAATGCTTTCCATGGGTTGATGTGCCAAGGCGTCCTTGCAGTTTGCGACAGACCCCCAGATGCGAAGTTCTGCAATGACCATCTCCATTTGTCAAACGGTAGCCTCTGCGGATATATCGTTCGGACTACGGTAGTCTAGATGAATATTGTAAGAGAGTCTACCATTGGCACCAGGGCCTCATAGAATCCCAACAGCCCAGGCACTTTGATGGCTTAACAGCCAGCCAGCCAACCAGCCAGCCACCTATCTATCCCCAAGCTACCCCGGATCCATACTCTACTCCTCCTAACCTGGGCTCCATGGAATCCCCCGCGTATCAGAGCTTTGAAAATGGTGCACGTCATTGCCACTCTGCGAGACTTTTTTTTGGGGGTGGTGGTTTGGTCAGGGCTGTTCGAGGTGCTTCCTGGGCCTGGGCCTGTGCCTGTGCCTGTGATGGATGATATCCATAAGTCGCCTCAGTGCCCTAATGGCGGCATCACTGAAGAACAAACTCCAAGAAGAGCATCTAGTCACGGTGTGGAATCCGGAACTTACTTCATTACCAATTTCTCCGCCTGATTTATCCCCTCTTCTTGTAATTCCAAGGTTGGTTGGCTTTTGTCGTGTTGGACTCGTCTTCTGTACGCCGCCCCCTCTGGCACGCCGTTACAGCGCGTGCGCTGATTGGCTGATGGTGATCGCAAGATAGTGCGCGCCGCACTCCGACAGAGACACACAAGAACGAACACCTTGATCAAATTGCGCTTCCGGAACCCACCACATCAAATACCGAGCAATACCGCCACCGAAGACCCAGACTTCTTTCTGCTACCTGGTGTCGTTGTCCTCCAGATACACATTTCCACCTCCTGCAACCCCGAAGCACTTCAAATCTCCCACGACCTTTCCCTCCACACCAACCAAATCGTTGAGAAGGCCAGCAACACATCTTGCGATCCCGATATTCCATCGTATTCGGCGTCTACCACCAGCTCCGCACTCTTCCTCCGACCCTGTGGTGACCTCACCCTGCCGCTTCAACAGCCTGTGCCTTTAAACACGCCGTGGTCCGTTCGAGGCTCACAGCGAGGCACAACTCTGAAGTGTCGGGCAGTCTACCACCGCTCGACCAACCCGCACATCCCCCACAACCCATGAGTCACCTACTTTGGAGGGCTTACTGGCAAAACGATGTCGAGCGTTTTCGGCGTCTGCTCGCTCCAAGCGGCCACAGCACCCAGACTACATCCCACCGGGCAAGCTTAGGCGGCGGAGGTGGAGGGGTCGGCGGTGGTGCGGGGAGCCCTAGTGCCCCAGGGAGCTCTCCTCGCACCAGCGCCACCCCGAACAAGTCCCGCAAACATTCGGTCCCGTTTGGGGGAGCCGGAGGTGGCGCTTCAGGAATCGGAAAGGCCGAGGTCAACAGCAGGGACCATATGGGGCTGACTCTTCTACTGCGCGCCGCCTCTTCGACTTCTGAGAAAGCCATCGCATTCGTCCGCGCCTTGCTTGATCACCCTGCCGTCGACATCTATGCCCAAGACCCCGAGAGTGGCTGGAATGCCCTGCACCGGGCGCTCTATTACGGAAACATATCGATCGCGCGCTTGCTCCTGGCCAAGGAGCGCAAGGACATAATCGAAGGCGTTTTCAAGGCTGGCGGAGCTGCCGCTTCCATCTCCCGCATAGGTCAGCTCATCAAGACCAAGGATCATGAGGGAAACAGTCCTTTTGACCTCTTTGCCACCACCATTGGTGATTTGGATCTCAAACACCCAGGCATCTCTCCAGACACTAGCGATGATTCTGCGTTGGCCGATGACGGTGCGGCATCAGACACAGAGGACTCATCGACCCACCAGCCCGCTTCGTGAGTTCTTCCATCTCCCTGCGCTTGGCTCAGGATTACTATCTAGGTCTAGGGCTCAGACAAGATTCAATGCTCATTGTGTTCTGACTGTCAATTTCTTCAGGGGCAATCATGGATTTCATCATGTCACAGACGGGGACGAGCTTTTCTCCTTTGGGAGCAACAAGAACATGTCGCTCGGTGTGGGCGATGAATCTGATCGGCAATACCCTGAGAGGTTGAACCTTCGTCGTCCGGACCATCTGCTGTTTAGGTTCTACGCTGAGTACTTGGAAAATGCGGGCCTTGAGCAGACCCAGTTTCCGAAACTTGAGGAGCTCCCAGCCATGATACTTACACGCCCCTTAATCGTACACAACGTTGTACTCTCCAAATTTCACAGCGCTGTCATAACAACCGATCCCGTGTCTAATCTCTACACATGTGGTGTTGGACGCGGAGGGAGGCTTGGCCTGAGTGACGACCAGCGTGTCAGATTCACCTATGTACCTGTTCAGGGAGGTCTAGCTGACCGAAAGGTCACGCAAGTCGCCCTAGGCCAGGACCACACTATGGCTGTCACTGATAAAGGTGAGCTTTGGACATGGGGTGCGAATACCTGTTCTCAGCTCGGCTACCTTCTCCCGCCACCAGTGAAAAAAGACGAGGAGCCGATGAGCCTGGCACCAAAACAGGTTTTTGGCGCGCTGAAAAAGGAGGCTGTCATCGGTGTGGCTGCGTCTGCCATACACTCGGTTGCACACACAGGCAGTTCGGTCTTTTGCTGGGGCAAGAACGTGGGCCAACTTGCTTTGATGGATGCCGATTCGAGATCGCTTGAGGTGCAGCAGACGCCTCGCAAAGTAGCAGCCTCGCTATTCTCGGCTCCCATCGTCGCGGTTTCCGCGATCGACAAGGCCACAACAGTGCTGCTTGCCAACCACATTGTTTGCGTCTTCACCAACTATGGATACAACATGGTTAGATTCCCAGACATTGATCCCTTTGCAACCTATCACATACCAAATCCCGCGGTCGTTTTGGGCTACGACGCGGGTACCAGCAAGGGTCAACGAATTTGTCACATCACTTCGGGCGGCGAGACAATCGCTGCTGTGACTGGTCGAGGCGATCTCTTCTTAATGACTTTGAACCACAATGCCGACGTGAGTTCTTCGGCATCGACAACAAATCCTACCAAGATCAAGGGATCAGTTGGCCCACCCCAGTGCATCTGGAGGGCCTGGAAGGATGGCGTCAAATCCGTGGGGGTCGGCGATCACGGCTCCGTCATCATCGCCACCGAGTCCGGGGCCGTCTGGAGGCGGGTCAAAAGAACATCGGCAAAAGACGCCTATGCTAGTGCTGGAGCGAAGCGAAAAGATTACAAGTTCCAGCGTGTGCCTTACATCACCAAGGTCGTCACTGTTCGCAGCTCTGTCTCTGGAGCATTTGCCGCTGTTCGCAGGGACTCAGGGGTAATGAAGCAGTTGAGCGTGTCTCGCCAAGCTATCTGGGAGGATCTCGACGCATTGCTGCCCTTGCATGGACTTGCTGCCCTGAAGCCAAAGTTCGACCAGGCGCTAACTGCCAAACTCCTTAAGAGGTTTGCCGAGGATGATTCAGATACTGGGCGGGTTGTACTAGCCCTGCTCCAATCATCTAACCCAGCCACGGATCTTGATCACCATTTGGAATCGTTGACGAGCGACGACATGGGAGGAGCAGACGCCTGGATTTCTTCGTCCTCCTGGCCGCTCCTTAAGATACCCGTTCACGCATGGCTTCTATCTGCCAGAAGCCCAGTCATACGACATGCTCTTGCAGAATTTCGCAGTCATGGAGTCTACACCTTAGCGGACTGCCTGACCATCGAACCACTCGAAGACAGGCCATGCATACAAGTAGACAGCCTCGAGATTTTGACGGTTCTCAATATCGTCCTGTTTGCCTACACTGACCGCATAGCACCTGCGTGGAACGTTCGCCAGCCATTGCCATCTATGACTCAGGCATCTCGCCAGCAACGCATTGAACTTATGAAGGTTGCGGCAAAGCTTGGCATGGCGCGGCTCGAGGCGGCAGCCAGGTTACAAAACAACCCGGGGCGATCGCTTGCTGACGATCTGGCAGCAGCTATCAGCGAACCCTCCTTCTTTGATGACGGTGATGTCCTTCTTGAGCTTGAGGGAGGCGAGGTTTCTGCGCACAGCTCACTGCTTTGTGAGCGCTGCCCTTACTTTCAAGGTCTGTACAACGGACGTTCTGCCGGCATGTGGCTCTCAAACAGGCGCGACAAGGCCGACGTCGATGAACGTGTGAGGATCGACTTGAAGCATTTCGAGAGAGAGCCCTTTCAATACGTTCTCCGTTATCTCTACTCGGATGCTGGAACGGAGCTGTTTGACCAGGCGGTTGCGCCAAGTTTTGAGGACTTCACCGACTTGATAATGGATGTCATGGCAATGGCCAATGAGCTGATGTTGGATCGCTTGTCTGAGATCTGCCAGAGGGTTATGGGCGGTTTCGTCACTACCAGGACTATTGCCCATCTTCTGAACGAGATCAGTCCCTGTTCTGTTACAAACTTCAAGGAAGCAGGCTGGAACTACATTTGCACGCAGATGGAGACCATGCTGGAGAACCACCTTTTGGACGACTTGGAAGAAGACGTTCTGTTGGAGCTCGACGAAAAGGTCAAGGTCAACCAAGCAAGCCATGCCGCCAAGTGTGACCCCGAACGACGACTCCTGGAGGCATATCCCGAGCTCGCCGCGGATATCGAAGAAGAAAGGGTAATACGGATCAAAGAGATGGCCTACAAGACAAGCCAGAGAGACGACGATAAGAAACTCTCATCATCCTATAAGGGTAGAGTGGGAAGCTTGGACGACGGAAGTTTGACAAAATCCACTCCCGACAAGGGCAAGAGGATACCAGGACGTAACGAGCCTTTCAGCCCATCATTGAGACCCAAAGCGTCCGCGGCAGATCTCATGTTTGCTATGGACGAGGATGAAGATGCAGCACTGAGCCCAAGCGGCAAAAAGCAGCAACGGTTGATGGCCGGTACGCCGGAAGACCCATCAATGCTCTCAACCCCGCTGAGGCCAGCGGCCCAACGATCTGTGTCTAACACGCACACGCCGGCTGAACACGGTGATACGAAGTCTAGCCCCGTTACGGCCAGCCTGCAGACTGGAAGTCCGTGGCAGCAAAAGCCTCTAGCAATATCCAGGCTCGACCTTCGTGACATCATGAGCGAGGATTCCAAGACCAAAACTTCAGCTCTGTCCGCGGGGCTGGCTGCCCAGAAACAGAAAGGGGGCAATATGAACCCGTCACAACCGTCCAAGATGTCACAAAAAGAGCGCAAGAAGCAGCAGCAGGTCCAAGCTGCCCTAGTTGCAGAGGATGGAGGCCAAAGCAAGACACCATGGGTAGTATCATCGGGCCAGAAGAACAATGGGTCCCCATGGAAACCCACACCAACGGCACCAAAGGTCAGCCTAAAAGACATATCGGACACGGGCCAGCTCATCCCACCGGTGCCTATGGCAAACTCCTTGGTCAAACCCCTTCTCGCGGCCGAGTCGTCATCCAAGCCGGCCCACCGCCGGACCGCCTCACCCGACACGCGCTTCGCCGGCCAGTCGCGCACGCCCAAGGGCGCCGCCGCGGCAGGTCGGTCGCCGCAGCCGTCTTCGTCGCCCCTCGTGCCGCACTCCAGGTCGTACGTGACGAGGGAAAACAGCAAAAAGGCGGAGCCGACTCTGGGTCTCAGCATGGCCGACATTATCGGGCAGCAGCGCCGGGAGCAGGAGCTGGTGAGAGAGGCGGTGGCGAAGCGCAGTCTGCAGGAGATACAGCAGGAGCAGGAGTTCCAGTCGTGGTGGGACCAGGAGAGCCAGCGGATCCAGGAAGAGGAGCGCAGGAGGGCGGCCCTGCTCGCGGCCCGTGAGAGGGGCTCGAACGGTGAGGCGTCCTCGGAAGGTGTAAAGAGCGGCCGTGGCAGGCGCAGCGGTCGAGTCGGCGGCAAAGGCCGCGGCGGTGCTGCGGCGGTGTCGACTGAGACTTCTGCCTCGCCGGCCGCCGGAAGTCCTAGTATTGTAGACCCCAAGGCGCCCGGGCGAAAGCCGAGGGGTCGAGGTAGGGGCCGAGGCGACAATACAAAAACATGATTTGGTCCGCTTTGCGTTGGAAGCTTTTCCCTTTTGGCTTGTTGGAACTGGCATACCGGTTAGTCTTTTTTTTCCCCCGCGGACGCAGTAAGTTCGGGGCTTGGGCTTTTTGAATACACTGTATATAGAGTCTTTGCAGCGGCAAACACCTCTTCCTTTCGGCCAATGATTACACAAAGTTGAATATTCGAATGTTGTTTATGCACAACGCGAAACAAATTGGAGCTGACTGACAGTCGTCCTGTTAGTGCAAGAAAATAAACTGTTGGTTTGCAGTGCTTGTGGAAAGCACACGCAACCCCTTGCTTCTATCATACGAATCCTAAATCAGTTCGTGGATTAATCACATTCGCCTCGAGCAGGGTGTTGTACCATTTCATGCCTGGGAAAGACACAAGAGGGGGACACAGGCGCTCGCATACTGGGCGGAGGATCGTTTGTTTCCTAGCAATAGTCATATCATGCAGAGAACCAAGCTCAAGTTTTGTATGACTGCGGCTGCTATATTCGTATACATGAAGAAAATTAACGGAATGGGGTGCAGGACAGAAAGAAGGCAGGAAAAAAAAAGGTTATTGTAGGTTACTGAATAGAAACTCAATACCCATTGGTTTCGTCCAAAGACCGAAGAGAGAAAAAAACGCTTGGAAGTTTCCGAGCCTATTGCGAAAATTACTAGTAGTTGACGCCGCTGCTCCCAGGCTGCCTATAATAATCGGCGGGCGCACTGGGCACGCTCGACGCGCCCGCTGACCCAGGTGGCACGTAAGCCTTGTACTGTGGCTGCTCCCCTGGGGAGCTGGGCGCGGCGGGCAGCGGCGCCGACGGTGCGCTGGGCGCCGCAATGCGGCTGGGCAGCGAGAAGCGCGAGTCGGACGCCGCCGGCGGGCCGCCGTACACCGGGGACTGTACCCGCTGAGAGCCAGGAACGGGCGGCGGCGGCGCGGCGGATGTGGGCGGTGGGGGGGCGGCGCCGCCGACAGCCTCGGACGAGTCGTTGTACCCCTGGCCAGAGTAGAGAGCGCCGCCTCCCGGCTGCGAGGGCGGCTGGTTTTGGTAACTGTTGTATTGGTACTGCTGCTGCTGCTGCCCGCCTGTGGGATGGGGAGCAGGCGTGGCAGAGGGTGTGCTGTAGTGCTGCAATGGGGGAGCGAATGGTGCGTTGGAACCTAGCGGGTTTGGGTGTGGTTGCGCGGCGATAGGGGAGTCGTACGCAGACGTCGAAAGCTCTTGCGGGTTGCCGTAGGACCCTTGCTGGGCCGGCGGTTGCGAGTATTGAGCGTATGAAGCATTCGGTGGCGGGGAAGACGGCTGTTGCGTCTGAATGCGTGCCGGCTGCTTCCCTGCCGAGGGACGTTGGCCCTGATCGGCCGGGGGGAAGTTCTGATTTGGTGGCGGACCAGTCTGAGACGGAACCTCGGCGCCGGCTACGTAGAACGGGGCCGGAGCGCCTCCCTGGCCGGAGGCTGCACCTGGACGTTGCATGTGTTGTGCATGTGCAGGTGATGAAGGGCGGTATTGGTCTGCGGCATGCCATACATATACCTGTTAGCTCAGGCGGGGAATCGGCTTCTCGGCAGTGTCACATCATATGTGCCGCTTGCTTACCTTGCTGGGGACCAGGCGTATAGAACCTTTGGGGTTCCTGTTGTTGCGCTTGAGGGGGGTAGGGTCCTGGAGTTCCACCGTAGCCCTGAGGAGGCCGAACGGCGTATTGGTGATAGCTGGGCTGTGGCGGGTGAGACATGGACGTCTCCAATAGCGCTTCGTAGTCTCGCCGCGCCTTGATGAACTTTTCGTTGAGTTGTGTAAAGTCGTCTTCGGACAGCAAATATCAGTATAGAACTTTAGCGTGACAGGGGCTGTGTGCTTAGTTTTTTTTTATTCCTACCTTTCTTTTGGGAATATTTTTCTATCAGCTTGATCAACTTGGGGCGGATAGCCGACGTCTGCTGGTATAGTTTCTGCGAGCGGCGTCATTAAAGGTCAGTATATGTCACTTATCCAAGCGCATAGCAGCAGATCATCACCCACAGCAATCTCTTCGCTGTCCTCATCCTTGGACGACGTGCTCAACAAGGTTAACAGCTTCTCAACGTTCTTGATCTCGGAAAACACCTCGGACTCCATCTGCGCCTCGCGCTGCAGCTCGTCCGGGGTGGGGTCCGTCAGCTTCTCGACGTAGTTGAGGGGGAAAATGCCCGTCTTGCCCTTAAGCGAGCCGCGCCACCAGTCCTTGTATACGGACTCGAGCACCGCGATGACGTCGCCCTTTTTGAACTCGAGCTCGCCGTCCTCCGAGGGCACAAAGTCGTACAGCGCCCGCACCCTCGACACCGTCGCCGCCGTGGTCCCCGTGCCCGTGGGCTGCAGAGGCACCGCAGCAGTATCGGCGCCGGTATCTCCTGCACCACCAGGGACGCCCTGGCCGCCGCTGGGAGTGCCCGCCGGCCCGGGGGTCGACGAGGACGGGCCGGCCGCTCCGGATGGACCTGCCGATGCCTGCTTCTTGCGCTCCTCTTCCTGCAGCGACAGCTTGAGCGCCATCTGCAACTCCTCCTCCTCCTTCTGGCGGTCGACGTCGGTGAGCGAGTTCTTCTGCGGCGCTGACGGCGGCTGCAGCTGCGGGTTGGTCTGCTTGAGCCTGTAGTAGGCGTCGTACATGATGCCCAGGTCGGCGTCGTCCTTGAACATGTCGGACCAGTCCTTGGTGCGCTCCAGGATCTTGGCCTTGACCTGGTTGTGGGTGTTGCGGTCATTGGCGAGCTTGAGCAGGGCCTCGGTGAAGGCGCGCGACGCCAGCTCGCGGTGCATGGGCTTGCCGCAGTTTTGGCTAAGGGCGTTTGCGACCTGGTGGGTTGTTTGTTTTGCGCTGGGTGTTAGCTTTGCCATGGCGAAACGAAAGGACAAGAGCAACGTACCTCTAGTGTGTAGAGCTGCACGTTGGCATTGCGATGTGCGAGTCGCCGTATCAGGGCCTGGACGGCCTCCTTTGCTCCATTGTCGTCCCCCGCCACCCGATCGCAAACCTCCATGATGGCACCCCAGTCTTCTGATGTGAGATTCTCGTCCGTCGCCTTGGCTATAGCAGGTAGATGCGCAATCGTTTGTCAGTCAATGTGGCCTTCATATGTGTGGCGCCGTGACGAGGTTGCCCTTGAGGAGAAGGGGGGCTTGAAAGGGTGGATTGGTTCCATACCGATGGCCGTGTCATACGGCGTCGTCGCCTGCGCTCGAAACATGACGGGCAACGATTTATCGGCGTTCGTTTATGATGGAGGGAACGCTTGCCGTGGATGGCTCCTTGCGGTGTAGTGTCTCGGTACGGTGCTTCTGTTTCTATCCCCAGCTATGGGTGGGTGTGTTGGACCTGGCCAACCGTGATGGCTTCTGACGTCGTCGCTATTACGCAGATGTAGCCGGCTTGGATCTAGTCTGTGAGAGGTTGGTGATGTCGGAGCCTCGGCAGCGGGTGCCTCAAGGTAGTAATGCAACGGCTGCCCTTTACGCGCCCGAGTCGTGCGTTGGTCGCAGTTTGTTCAGCTGGGTGAAGAAAAGCTCAGGTACTTTGGTGGGTTGATAAGAAAGCTGTCATTTTCCTACTGCTCTGGACTACCTTGTCTAGATACTTCTAGATAGACTAGACTAGGTCCCAGTCAACTATCAGGCTCCTGGCTGGCTGGGGTGGCACGAGGAAAGCCCAGCGCCAAGAGGTAGCTCGCAGCGTCATCAGGCCTCGTATCCGGCAGGGGGGCTGGCCCAGCCTATAACGCCTCAATATGTCCTGCGCCACACTGCGAAACCCCACCATTCGCCATTGAGAACGCGTAACGAACAGTACGAAGTAAGGCTGATTTATCACCATGAAGAACAAGGCTTCCTCTGCCAAGCCTCCGCGAATCGCTGTGTAGAATTCCAATATAGGGCACTCGGCCTCAATACTCAAATGTTGAAGCGTATTAGCTACAGTATAGGGAAATAAATAGCGGGCAAAGAATTGATGTAACCTAGATAGGGATATGCAGACCGACCACATGAACCAGTGCAGGTAGTAACTACGGCAGTTCGCTATGTAGTAGCCGAGATTTGAACCGTTGAAATACCTTCTCTCTTTCAACCTTTTGGGGCTTGCCCATATCTGCAAATTTTGCAATCTAGACTAGCTGTCGTCTACCAACGTATTTGCAGTCTCTCAACTGTATCTAGGCCATCTCACAACCATAATCAGCCTCACTGAGCATGAGGAAAAACGACAAACTGTTTGCGTCCGTACAATCAGTAGGAGGGAAAAGGTTGCTTCTCATGTCAAGCCCCTGGTGCTGTATGACCCAGGACCAAATGCTGCTTGTACTGTAGAAAAAGTCGCATAAAAGACATGTCTCTGAAGCAAACCGGCATGGTCAGTCATTACCAGCCTCGCCTTGTGATCCCGCGAGCTTCGTAGCGGCCACCCCGAATCTTCTCCCCAGACTCGGTGGCACTGCCTCCCTCGCCACCCGGACGCGCTTCATCCAAACTGGTCCTTCCCTGGCCATGTCGTTCAATCTCAGACATGGTAAACATGAACGGCTCGTCGTCGGCTTCGGTGCTGTCACCCGCACCTCGCGATCCGCTGCCGCCATACCTCCCACCAGCAGCCGATCCAGAGAAGCTACCCCTGGACGATTGCGATGGGGTAGGTCGCTGCCGCTGCGTAGGTGCTTGCTGCTGCTGCTGTCCACGGCTCAAACCCCCCGTGAACCTGGGCTTCCACGACGATCCTGATGACGCTCCGCCCGATATAAGCGCCGGAGAGGGGTTCTTGTCGTCCAGATCTGTCGAGATTGACGAGGATCGTGGCGCTGCTGTAATTATGACCTCGCCGGTTTGCAGCGAAGCACTAGCTTCAGAGCTTCTCGAACCTCTGGAAAGCCCGAGTCCAGTCAGCCTTGTAGGCTCCCGGCCGTCGGCGCCAAGGCTTATACTGCGGTTACCAGCAAACGGAAGGTCGGGCAATGGCTCATCGTTCTCGAGCATGGCGCGGTGCTGATGTGCAACAGAGCTGGAGCGGCGGTTCGCGTTTTGCATCACGCGTGGAGACAAAGGAATGTCGATCGCCGCGGCACCTTCTCGCCTAAGCGCTGATCCTTCCGCAACCGAGTCATCGCCCGCTTCCGCCGTCGCCCTTCCTGCCAGTTCTTGAACTTGGGTGTGATGCTCAATTATGGCGGCTTCGCTCAGCCTCGACGGGACGGCCGGAGTGTGAGGGGTGTGGGGCGATAGTGGCTTCGGCGACGAGGACGGCGACATCGAAGAAGGCCCCAGCAAGGGTACACCAGATAACTGGCGACTTGAAGAGCTGGTGGAAGGTTGGATGTTGATGGATGAAGTCATGGATTCCGTCAAGGCATTGTTACTGTCCCTCATCATGTGAAATTTGGAGAGCTGAGCGACAGTCCTCTTGGTTGCGGCCTCGGTCGTCCTGGACGTGGGCTCAAAGCTCTGGAGCGTTCTTTTGCTGTCCAAAATCTTGAGGAACTCCGAGATGTTATCATCGTCTGTCTGAACCGAACCGGAGCTCGTTCCTGCAACCTCGGCCAAGAAACCCGAGCCAGGCTGAACCGATGACGACAAGCTTTGCTTGCCGCTGCTGCCTTGGTCATCATCGCCCCGATTTGGGCCTCCGAACGAGGGCTTGCCTCTCCTATGGGTGAAGCTGCTGCTATATCGGCTGATTGGCTTTGGCGACGCGCTCCCTGCGACATCGGCTCCAGGAGGCCCCCCTCGAAGTGAAGCCGCCATACCAGACGTCAACGAGTTCCGCTGCCTCGCAGCCTGGAGTGCAGCCGACTGCCGTGCCAAAGAGCCGGGCGAGGCGGGCAGGTCCAGGTCCATGAGCCTGGGCGACCCTGAAAGTGAGCCTGCCTTGAAAGGCTGAAACGAGACTGAAGTGCGACGCGCCACGCCATCTGTCCCTCTCAAGGCCGGCCGACTTAGCGAGGATTGACCGCCGATTGGCAAGGAGTGGGGAGGATCCGGCCCAACACTCGCAGGGGCAGAGCTGCTCGGGGAATCCGTGTCCGATCCGGCGGGCCGTATTGCCTTGAGAGCGGACAAGGGGCTCGTTCCGAGGGCACCAGCCCCGTGAAACGTCGACAGACTTCCGTATGTCTGCTGCTCCGGCTGATCCAGCTGCTTTTCATGTCGACGCGGAATCGCGATGCCTGTATCTGTAAAAGAATCCCTGCGGCCCGAATGCCTCTGAGGTACGGTCGGCTGAAATAAGGGGTCCTCGTATGAAATAAATCGAGACCCCGCGGTAAGATCGGTGTCATCTACGCGGAAGTTGCGCTCATTCCGGGACGTGACCGAGGCGTAAAACCTTCCCACAGGAACCTCGAGGTCGCCAAAGACGTAGTCCGTTACAGCATCCCGCCCATCGTGCTGTGGGCTCAGGGGCTGTCGTAGCAAATCAAACCCGCCCGTATCAGGCTCCTTGAAGACAAAGCGGCAGTGCAGCTGCAAGGCCGAATGCCCGCCCCTTGCCAGCGAAGGCTGCTTCTGCAGCACCTTCCAGGTGGCGACCAACCTCAACATGCTGAAAAGTGACCTGAAGAAGACTATAGCCCTCTTGTAAATTGTGGGCAACATGGGACCAAAATCTGAAATATCCTCGGGGGACTGGCTGTACTTCAGCTCGATCTTCCATCTTTCGAGGACGACCTCTGTGTTGCGCTTGCGAGACCTGCTGGAGGAGCTGCCATCGCTAGAAGAATCGCTAGAGTTGAGGGCTTCCAAGACGTCGTACATCTTGCCATTCTCCCCCACGACGACCAGGCTCTGGGTCGGAGACAAACAAGAGGCGTCCAGATATGTCTCGATGACCATGGGCGGCGGCCTGTTTTCAAAGCTGCCGCAGGTCCTCCATATCCTCAGGTCTTCCCTGAAGTCGTCCATCTCTTCTGTCTCGATTTGGAACTGGTGGTAGAAGATCTGTTAGTTCTGGCAACCCGAGCGTGAATGGCGAGATATATGGGGAATAGGAGCACACAACGCACCCATTTGTTCGTCTTCCTTGTGTCCTTGCCTAAAGCTGATATTGGAGTCGTATTCAGTCTCGCCTGCATGATGAGGACGGCGGCTTTGTTATAGAAATTCTGCCATTCGACTTGTTAGTCGCATCCTTGGCAGCCTGATGGAGAACTTTTCGAGTCCGAATGTTGCTCACGCACCTGCACTATCTGATCCAGCTTTTTGACCGAATCCCTACTAGGGCCGGACCCCAAGTCGGCCATATCGGTACTAGACATGTCGGGACCGGCCGCGCTAGAGCTGGCCCGTGAGCGGGCGCTTGTCCCTGAAGGGTCCCTGGAGTTGTTCGTCCTAGCAGGGTTCGTCTGGGGGGAGTTTGCGGGCGAGGAGGACCTCGGCGGATAGCGTGACTGTTGATGCATCCTTTAGGTAGAGTAGATTTTCGGGAGGCGGTTCAACCTCGAGGGTGTTTGTCCGTGTATGTGTGTGTGTATATACGTAGGGGTCAAGAGAAGTAGTTGTTTGGCACTGGCGGTCGACACGCCTCGAAAATTTCCAGCCCCGAGCCGTCAAGGACTGGAACGAAAAGGTTCGGGCCGTGAATAGGGTGAATCAGGCGGGAAGGGCTTCCTTTAACCCTGACCTTGCATCTCCATGTTTGTATGCTCTCGACAGTTGCTTGGTATTGGAGATGCGACTTGACAAGAGATCTGGTGCAAAGCCCCAGGAGTGGATTGTGTCGAAATCGGGACAGAAGGGAAAGCTGGGCAGTATTTGAGCCACCGAGGTTGGCAACAAGAAGCGCTGCGTCTTCGTCTTTGTGCTGTGCGTGTGTAGGTGCCTGCAGGAACTTTGGATGGCGGGTTCTGACCAGGCGGTCGAGGTTTGATGCAGGACTCGGAGAGCGGGGCAGAGCAGGGCAGGCCGTAGTTGGTTTTGCCTTTTGTGTTTTTTTTTTGTTCCTGTTTCCTTCTAGGCCCTTTGGTTGCTTGTCTATGTATTGAACAATTGAATCCGAGTTTGTAGTCGGCTGATCGGGCGTTGGCGCAGGTTGGGTGCCTGGGGTAGGACCAAGGCGAGGTGCGGTGTTGGAGGAGGCGGCGCTCGGTTGGGGCGGTGGGCGGACGATGTAGGACGGACAGGGAGGCGCCTATTTAGAATAGTACCCGGAGCTGCAAAGCTACCAGAAAGCGAAGGGGAAGGAAAGGGAAAAAAAAGAAACGAGAGGCTGCCGAACGAAGAGGAAGTGATAAGAATGGATGCTGGGGGGCGTGGACGCAATGCAGTCAGTCAGTCAGTCAGTCAGTCATTCAAGTCCAGTCTGGCGCCAAAACGGTTGCTTTTCCCAGCCCAGGCCTCCTTCAAACGTGCGAGTAAAAGTGGACGAGGAGTCGGGGGTGCTACAGTGCGTGCGGAGAGCGGATAGTGGAGGAGGAGAAGGGCAGCCAGCGGCATGGAGCAGCAATGCAATCAGACAGCAGGACAGCAGCACAAGCAGCAACAGCAGCAGCAGCAGCAGCGTGAAGCAGCCAGCAGTCGCCCGCCAGCAGGTTGCAGGGCCCAAAAATGCAGTGATGCCAAAGGATCAGATCACTGACGGAAGCTCTCGGCCCACAGTAGAGTCATTGGGGCTGCACGGTACGTACAGTGTCAGTATGTGTCCACATGCAGTCTGCCAAATGGTACACGAGGCGGCGCGGCTCTGCACAACCAAACAAGGTAAATAAATAGTAATTAATTTAGAATCCAGCTTGACAATTGCGTAAGGCGGGCTGGCTGGCTGGTC
>JASAOQ010001366.1:0-12071 GCA_031306065.1 Pseudopyricularia cyperi | reverse complement strand
ATTTTTTTTTTTTTTTTTTTTTTTTTTTTTTTTTTTTTTGTTGGGCTTGGCACATAAATGTGTGTATAATCTCTCAGTCCCGACATAGCTGAGAACCGTCCCGGTCACGAACAGCCCATTGATATGCTGTGAAAAACCAACTACCAAACAAGCATCTGCGGATGAGCTGTTTTAGCGGTTCTCGACAAGCCCTTGGCATTTTTAATACTTTCATCCCCGGCTATATAGGTAGGTATCTAGGGAGGCAAGGTAGGCAGGTAGATGAGGTGGTAGGCATTAGAATCAAATATTTAATGTTAACTCAATCAAGATGTATAGTAGGTGGTGTTAATTAGGTATTTGCCGGATTTTATCAGTGGATGGGATGCACGCACCTTGGGCATCAGTCCTCCCACGTTGAAATGGACCCGCCAAACGACGTCTTGTCCACGCGAATCTCGTAGAGGGGTAAATCACCGCGCGACAATCCCCGACCGACCACCAACTACCACCACCGGACAGAACAGACAGATTCTAATTACCTCGAGACCAGAAAACACATTTGGCTCGCACCCAATAACTCGGACTGCTTCACCCGCCTGGCTCTCGATCGGAAAGCATCCCGAAGCATTACGGCTGTCTTAAATTGTCCCTGCCGACAAACCTAGCATGCTGGTGTCTGTCGCACAACGTCGCCACGATGGATGATGTGCCTGCAGCCTCGGGCAATGGCAAAGCCAATGGGAGCAGCGCCGCACCTCTAGATGCCGTTGCCACGATCGGTCATGAGCTGCCATATGTCGCACCCTCCTCCTACCTTCGCCCGAAACCTCCTCACAGTCGCAGCACCATGCCGGAATCACAGCCGTTTGGCACCCTGGACAGGGAGCAAATGCAAGGCCTGGTAAAGTCTCTCCGCTGATGGCCAGCCTGCACGCCGATGATTTTTCTTTTCCTTTGCCGTGACGTGAATGCGTAGTTCAGCACCATGCTAACCACCCAAGTTGCGCAGAGCGGCATCCGCGAGTTCCTTCAGATCAGAACAAGCTACGATGTCCTTCCTCTATCCTTCAGGCTCATAATACTAGACCAAGACCTGCTCATCAAGAAGAGCCTGGCCATCCTCATCCAAAATAGTGAGCGAGCCGTCTTTCTTTTCGGCATTCTGATGCGGACCGCTAATGCCCTCCAATGTGACAAACACAGGCATAGTCTCAGCGCCCCTTTGGGATTCCAAAAACTCGACATTCGCCGGTCTCCTGACCAGTACCGACTACATCAATGTGATTCAATACTACTGCCAATACCCCAGCCAGCTGGATGAAGTGGAAAAGTTTCGGCTGAGCAGTCTTCGAAGTCAGTACTATTTCCTGGGCGCAACGGTGGACTTGTCCGAGCTAATAGGCCCTCCACTCAACACAGAAATCGAAAAGGCCATCGGAGTAATACCTCCCGAGACGATCTCGATCCACCCGATGCGGCCACTCTACGAAGCCTGTGTCCGGATGAATGCTACACGTGCGCGGAGGATACCCCTGATCGACGTGGACGACGAGACGGGCAGGGAGACGGTCGTCAGCGTCATCACACAGTACCGGATCCTAAAGTTCATTGCCGTCAACAACGAGAACTACACTCAGCTGCTACGCAAACCGGTTCGCGAATGTGGTCTGGGCACCTATGATAACATCTTGACAGCTAGGATGAGCCACTCCGTACTGGACGTGATCAACCTCATGGTGACCTACAGCATCTCCTCGGTCCCCATAGTGGATAGGGACAATCGCGTAATCAACGTTTTCGAAGCCGTCGACGTGATTCCCTGTATCAAGGGAGGCGTCTACGACGAGCTGACGGCTACTGTGGGCGAGGCGCTCGCAAGACGGTCTGATGATTTCCCTGGAATATACACATGCTCCGAAGATGACCGCCTTTCATCCATCTTCGACACTCTGCGCAAGTCACGCGTGCACCGCTTCATCGTTGTTGACGAGCAAAGTCAACTCAAGGGCATCATCTCTCTATCAGACATCCTCAAATATGTGCTTGGGGAGGAGACAGAAGAGGCGAGTAACCCTAGAGATGCTGTCCGTTGACTAGGTCTCGTGGGGGTCTCGGCGACCAGCTCTATCGCACGGATCATGACTGTCCTATTTTTCGTATCTATTGTAGCTTACCGTCTGTAATGATTGGAAGCCCGCGTTGACTCGGCGGATTAATTTGTTCGCATTTACAGGGCGTCAGGGGTAGGACGAAGGGGGAACGGGGCTTTTGTTTTTCAGAGGCATCTTTATCGTTGCCTTACTCAGTTCACGCTACCAAGTCTCTCCCGGCGAATCGTATTCATTATGAGACTAGGTTTTCCTTGGGTTCGTGAGGCTTGATGGGAGTGAATGGGCTGTGTGATAGGCTGTTGTTGTTGTGGTTGTTTTTATTGTTGTTGTTGTTGTTGTGGTTTCCTGCTAATGGTTGCTTTTTTGAACCCTGGACGAACGGACACGGCAACGCAGAACTCGGACAGCCTGCCCCCTTCAGATGCTGATTTCGCTTCCCATCATGATTCCTTCCAACCGGCACACTACCAATACTCTACCCAGTCGTACAGTAGTGTAGCCGAGCTCGTGTTTGCTCTCCATCTTGGATGAGTTTGCCGTTTCCGACCCGCCGTTTGGTCATGTACGTATCCGCCTCCGTCTAGTCGTTTGCCCCCTAGCGCGCGTTTGTCGGCCTGCAGAGAGGCATATGTGGGTTGTACATAGGGAACAAAGAGGCCCCGCCGAAACCATTACTGAATACCTTGCTGATCAACTCTCCGCAGATGGTAGGAGGCGAGCCCAAGACCAGCAGGCGCAGATGCTTTGACTTGGGAAGGAGCAGGAGCTTTCGCGTTCCTACAACGTCTGCTTGAAGCAGCTTGAAGCTGGCGAATGACCCTCTTGGTCCGGCCCATTACTTCTCATCCTCCATCTCTGTCTGGAGAATCATACACCGCGCAACTTGCCCGCCCTTCAGCTTTTGTTTGCCATTATTCTTTCCAGCCGGTCTCTCTGCTGTTGGGTACCTGCATTTGGCACTTGCGATCACTTTTCTGGGGGTCCCTTTTTCCAGCCACGACCTACCTAGGGACTCTGGATTTCTGACTCTAATCTCTGCTTGTTTGTCATCCATGTTTACTGCGCTCCCTGCCCACCAGCCCCGGAACCATATCTTCAGATGAGAAAGGCAACACAACCTGTTCTCAAGGCTGGTGGTATACTCTTACCACACCAAGACATACATACGTCGGCTCGCACGTCACAGCCCAAAGCGCAGGACTTGCAGCAAACCACACGCGCACATTTCCTGCGTCACGTTGTATTGCACCACCCAAAAAAAGCCTTCGTGTCGCCATCTCGTCCACCCGACCTGCTTATGCACACCAAGACACCATGAACACCACAAGGCCCGCGCGGCCTGAAATGCCGACTTCATTCACTGTCGGAAGCCTGCCAGTGCTGTTGGGGCCGACGGCCTACCATCGACAGCGGAGCAGCAATACCTGGGCCTCCTCGACCGCCGACATGGCCCTGCTTTCCGACAATGACGATATCGAAGACAGGAACTTGTTTGTCGAGCAGTACAACAGGCTTGCCGGAAGGGTCAGTTTTCGCGCAAAGCCTTGACATTCGAACCGTTTGCCCAACTGGACTGACACTGAGACCAAAAGTATGGCGTCCGTCACATGGTGCTAGATGACTACGATTCTGGAATAGTAAGCTCATCCTGCCGACAAAACCCCTTCTAGCATCGAAAAGTGACCGCAGTTTGTCGACTAGGTACTGACCTGCGCTCTATAGTATTCAATATTGCAGCCGGAGAAGAAGAAATGGTTCTCCAGAAGACGCGGATCCACGACGCGTCTAGCTAGCGCAAAGTCTGACAAGTCCATCGCACAAAAGTCAAGCCTGGGCGATTTGTCCACTCACTTCAGCGCTTCCAAGGTAGACACGGGGGCAGACAAGAGCTTGCAGGGTCTTGTGAGGCTGACTGGCAAATGCTTCTTGCACTTGCCACCCGAGTACACTCCAGGCTCTCTCATCATTCCTACCTGTATAAGAGCCACCTCACAGTATCTTGTGCAGCATGGTTCGTTTCATCATCTTGCATATCCTGTATCTACCTCTAATACGCTCTATTCAGAAGGAAAGCTAACCGCCTCCGAGAGCAGGTCCTACAGCACGTGGTGTGTTTCGGGTTCCCGGATCGGTCCGTGCCGTGGGAGCCCTTTACGACTACTACTTCGCCAACAACGAGCCGGCCGGAGGCACGATCTCGGGAACTGTCCGCGCGCCGAACTTGCCAACGCATCTTGAATACGGAGTGCACGATGTTGCGTCGACATTCAAAAGGCTGCTTGGGGGCCTCCCTGGAGGCATCCTTGGATCCCTGTCGGTCTTTGATGCTCTTGTGGCGATCCATAGCCACTTCAACGGCGAACCTGAAGCGAACAGAACGAGACAGACCAAGCTGCGTGCTCGAATGATCGCGCTTGCTGTTGGAACTCTCAAGTCTCAGTTTCAGAGGGAACTCGTGTGTGCCGTCTTTGGTCTCCTGTGCCTCGTTGGCCGCACTGCGGAGACGTATCCGCGAGAGGACTCCCGGGGTCGACCATTGCCCACCTCTGACTTGATGGGATATAATGCACTTGGGATCATCTTTGGCCCCTTGCTCGTCGGTAACCTTATTGATCAATACTCTATGCAGATGGCGGCTCCCGGCGCAGGTTTGGTCTTGCTGCCGGTCACTCCACCACCGCGCAAAGACAGGGGTAAACGCAGGGCCATTTCTGAGGGCAGGCCAGCCACACCGGTCACGGTAGACAAGATTCTCGTGGCCAACTCTATAGCTGAGATGCTCATTGCCAACTGGCGCGAGGTTGTGAGACACATCAAGAGTCTAGGCGTGATCCACCAAGACCCGGGCCATTTGATACGCGAAGAAACATCAATAAAGTCTCTGAGGAGCTCTGTGTCTGAATCTGCTCTTCTTGAGAAGGCCGACGGTACCTTGGCGGGCGATGCACCCCCAACTATCAAAGCCTCTCACCTGCGTGAGGCTCCCAACCCTGCCGTTACTGGTACGTTGACAGCACAAGAATAGGAACTACTCAGCTGCGGCATGACTAACCAATATATTGTACAGCTCAAGAACCAGTACAACATAGCGATCAAGAGGAGCAGGCCGAGAATCTCACCGTCAAGAAGCGCCGTGGACAGGCCGAACCCCGGACACTCGTATTTGCCAAGTCGCCACTACTCACACGCTCGCCTCCAGAGGCATCTTCTACGGACACAAGAAGAGCTCTAACCAGAAAGAGACCGGATGATGCTGTTTCAGTGCAGAAGGCAGATTCTTCAACGAAAGGCAGCACTGACTCGGCAATTGTTGTGCCAGCACCTACTTCTGACCGGACATCAGCCCGAAAGTCTGCACCGTCAGTGTCATTCCAAAATCCACCTTCTGGTGAACTGAAGAGTCGCCGGGTATCAAGCGCACAGTCAGATAGACCTCCGTCAAGCCACCAGGACGGTTCGATATCTGTGGGAACACCAACAGAGCCAGACAACATGGGAAAGATGAGCACATTGGCCACGACAGGAATTCTGTCCAAGGCTTCCCGTGCCATAGCAAAATTGACTACTACACACCGCGGAAGACGAGCTTCAAGTCCTCTCATTCCTGATGGCGGTGTGCATCGGAAGGGGCAAATCCGCGGTGAGGGCGCCAATGACGACAGAAAAGACCAAAAGCGCCCCTACTTGGTCATTGGAGATGATCAAGAAGAGGCGCTTGGTCCAATTTCAGCTTCCAAACAAGGCAACAATGCACCACAAGCACCGGTTCCGGCGGATACTGACCATGCCGAGCGGATCTTTGAGGTTACCGGGAGCGCAAGACTCGTCCCGCGAGCCGAGGCCGATGGTATGTTCAGCACTTCCATTGTTGGCCGTAGTAACGCCGTCAGACAAAACCGGCGGTCAATAGGGACGACCTCAAAATCCACCGGCGAAGATGGGGTTGGGGCCCAAAGGGATGTGAGGCTGGATTTTGCGGCGAGGAAACCGAAGCCGGCCGACTCTTTTCATATGATGCAAGAGGATGCGGAGGCCCTACGAGATCGGGGCTCACCGACACCCTACAATGAAGACATCAAGAGAAGAGTCAGCAGGAAAGGCGTGCCTCAGTCAAGGGCCGATGAGCAAGAAAGCCAAGGCATTGACCAATCGCATGATCTGCCTACAGATACCCAGGTTGCAAACAGCACCAGGGCCTTGAGTCATGGTTCAGTCGTCAATGTCGAAAGCCTCATCGGAGCCAAAGTCGATAGCACAAATAAGTCTCACCAACAGAGCTTCTCGCGCCCAGGATCTAGTGGCAGACCCCATAGTCGGGACCAGACGCAGGAAAATGTGTGCGACGGCACAACAGCACTGGCGCCGCCTCCCCCATCGACGCCGCGTTACGCAACGAAACCCGGTGCAGCTATGCGGCCAAAGCACGTTTCTGTTAGTGGCGGCAACGTCCGAGCCATGGCGGCCATCTTTGAAAATGCCGCAAAAGACGCCAGACCCTCTCCAGTACGGCAGTATACCACACTGGCCCTTGACCCCAAGACACCGGCAGTGCATGCCATGGGCTCAGGCACAGTACTTCCAGACTACATCAGGAATTCAACGCCTCCGAGATCATTGCGGTCAACTAAATCTTGGAGATCGGAAGACTTGGTTTCCATTAGCAAAAGAGCCTCGGGAATCTCGATCAGAACTTCGATCGGCGACTTTGACGACCTAGCGGGCGACACTACCTTTGGGGGGATGGTTGATCATGATGAGCTTGTCAGGAACGGCGACGGAATGGGCGATGAGATAGCTTATACCAATCCACCGACGGATCTTCCTGCCGGACATCCATCGCAAGAAATGAGCCACCGCCCGAGCAGCAAGCCTCGAGAGTCCGTTAAAGCTGTCAGCAGATCGCCTCCCAAAACTCGCTCGCGTCCCTCGCCCCAGACCCAAAGCAGTGATCTCCGGGCATGCGTTGATGCACTCCAGGCGGAAGCTTGCAGTCTGCAGGAGCAGCTCGTTGCCAAGGCAAACGAGTGCTCACGCATGCGGTCGGAGCTCATGGAAGCCCAGAACGCCGTCGCATCTGCAGCCACAACGGCTAGAGCGGTGAACACCCTAACGACACAGCTCAGACAAGCACGCGAGGAGGTCATGCACTGGCGCGACGAGTCGGGGACATGGAAAGCCCGAGCAGAAGCGATGGAGAGACGGCTTGCCCTGATACGCGGGCAGGTGGGAGGTCGTCCTGATGGCGATGCTACCCGTCCTATATCTGCTTCAACAAGTGCTAAGGAATCGGTGGCCGTTCCCACGGCAATCGCGACGCCAATCACAAGGAACCGCCGCGGGCTACAGAAAAAGAGGGCGGCCGGCCCGTTGCGAGAGGATTATGAGCACGCTGAGCATCGGCAAGTTGACCTCAGAGGCGGTGATGGTGACTGCACGGACCAAGGTAGCGACTGCGACTGGCAAATGGATGGCCACTGGCAGCGCGACGATTGGCGAGTTGACCTTGATGATGCAGGGTCGACGAGCAGCGGCAAGACGATGGTGAAGATGGAGCAGAATGGAGTCGAGGTCCAAGGGGTTGTGAAGAGGCAGGGCGTTCGGCTGGTTGAGGCGTTGTCTGATGATGGGATATGAGGTTTGGGTGATGGTTGCAGATGATGTAAACCAATGTATGAATGTGTGTATCTGAGGTGTGTATGGGAGGAAAGGGGGGCAATAATACTAATTAGAAAGGTTGCTGTGAGTAACTTTGCAAAAATTGATTGGAAGTGGATGAGGGTCCTCTGTGATTCGGCAGTTGCAAAGATTTCCGGTTTCAAGTGAGCAATATTATACCGAGTGTAAATGGCAAAAGGCTCGCCTAATCGGCTAGACTAGACGGCCTCGTGCTGGTCCTGCGGAATGTCAACAGACCTAGACCTAGACTAGTGGCAATGGGAATGGTGACGTGACAGTATTTCAAACCTCTCTTTTTTTTCTTCAACTTTCCCAATGCATTCACAACAGATATTATACAAAGATACACATAAGTACAGACAAAGCCCAAGCAGGCCGCTCCCGGACCGAAGCCAGTGCTTGCTATTGCTAATACACCCCGCGTCGTCGGGCCGCCACCGCCTACTTGACAAACTTGCGCTTGGGCGTGGCGATGCGGTGGGTGTACTTCCACAGGTGCCTGTACTTGGGACCTTGCCTCTTGGCCTCCCAACCACGCGGGCCGCGCTCAGGCTTGAGCGAGTGGACGCGGGCGTGCTTGAACTCGACGTCGGCGCCGGGGATGTTGTTGCGGGCCATGACGTCGGCCGTGAACTCGTCCCACTCGGACCGGAAGAGGTTGAAGCCCACGGGCTCCAGGGCGGGGAACTTGTCCCTGAGCGACTTGATGGAGAACTTGTTGGGGTTCTTGGCTGGGTCCGGGTCGCTGGAGCGGGCGTAGGCGGCACGCAGCTTGGCGACGTCGATAACCTCGTTGTCCTTCTGGCGCATGATGAAGATGGACAGCCGGTGCCTGGGCGAGCCCTTTTGGGCAAAAGGGGGCAGCCAGGGCACGGCGAGGTGCTTGGTGGCGTCGCGGATCATGGTTAATGGTATGGCCGTGGTCGTCGGGTCGATGGGGATGTTGGCGGCGAGGAAGTGGCAGCGGCGGGCGAAACCGTCTTTTTCGACGACGGGGACGTCGCTGTCGATGACGGCCACGGTCACGAGGCGCTCCCCTTTGTCGAAGACCTGGACGCGCAGGGTCGGGGGCTTCTCCGACGTCAGGCTGTCGACGATGGATCCCGGGGGGGTCTTGCGCTGGCGGAACGCCATCTGAACGTCCATGACCGGCTCGAACTTGGGCAGCAGGTCCGGGATGATGGAGTACTGCTCGATACGCTGCTTGATCATACGGTAGGGGAGGCCGCGCCACTTGACCTCGGCCATGTGGCGGTACACGGGCTTGTTCATGTCACCTGCGCCGCGTTAGAGGTGTTAGCATTTTTTCTTCTCTTTTAATCTCGGTGTTTAATAAACGGAGCCATGGACAAGGAGCAACACCGCCCTGCTGCTGTCCAGCGGTTCGCACATACCCATGCCGTCCTCGAACCTCCTCTTGACCTCGGGGTCGTTGATGTCGGCCTGAACCTTGAGCAGCTCGACGTAATCGCGCATGCTCTTAAGCCTCATCTGCTTGACGCGGTCGCCGCCGTTGAAGGTCTCCGGGTCCCGCGCCTCCAGAGCCTCGATCCTCGCCGCCTCGCGCACGATCTGAGCAATCTTCTCCTGCCTGTCGGCGTGGAGCACCTTGCGGGCCTCCTGGAAGCACTGGAAGGGCAGCTGCGCGAACGGGATGCTCTGGTCGGCGATGGCGATGGCGGCCTGCTTGCGGCGGGAGCCGACCATAGGCTCCTTGGGCGCGAGAGTGTATTCCGCGGAGGCGTCCGCTACCGGCGTGGCACTGCTGCTGCCATCGCTTCCGGGGGCGGCAGGGGCGGCGGCGGGTGATGCTCGTGGTGGCGGTGGTGATGCTTGGCTCGTGTGTGCTTCTGGGGCTTTGGGTGCTTCCGGGGCTGAGCCAGGAGCTGTTGGTGCCTTTTTCGGCGGCGGTACTGTCGTAGTGGTCACATCATCTCTCCGTCCAGCGGTGTTCGAAAAGGAGCGAGATGCCAATGACGGCGCCACGGCCAAATGCTGCTGGGGCCGCAGGCATCTCGTCACCGTCCTCCCAACCTGTTGACACCTTGACATGGCGGCAGAGGTGCTTGCGTGTGGCCGGACTGGCGGATCTCGAGGTGCTTGATGTTTGCTTGATTTGTTGCAGGTGGCTGATCTATCGCGTCCAAAGCTTCCATATTAGAGAGACGCTGCTGGCGTTCTCGTCAAAATTTGGGGATGCAGATGGAGCCACAAAGTGGATAGCTCGCTCGACATTATTGGCTCGATAAGCTATCTTTGGACCCACCTGCACGCGAAAAAGATGCAGTACCGTCCTGTGCTCCTTAGCCTGCAGATGCCAGACGACGACGTCTAGATTGTCAAGCTACGAGCTATAAAAACGCCGAGGGCAACCACTAGACGAGGTGTATTATCGAAAAGAGCAACATCCATACGGCCTGCGGAGTTGAGACAGGCGAGAGGGACAGCGCTCGTTGCCATATCACGAGCCTCAGCCATGGCCGGCAAAAGCGTCAGATGCCTCAACGAGGCCATGAGGGCCATGAGGATATCTTCGACATTCTCGCCAGCCAGACAATCGATTGTGCGTACCAGGTGGTGGAATTCTGTGCTCGCGGACTACTTGCGATCATGTGACTGACCTTTTCTTCAAGAGCTGGGTGAAGCCTCTGCCGTCATTATCATGCCGTAGGACAATGGCCACCACCCCAGATCCCACCCCGTTCAAGACCAAGATGCTCGCCGGCACCCAAGACGTTTCCGCAGAACAGAGCCCCCAACCCGCGATATGGACACCACCCCGTGAAATCCCCGTCACCATCTACGAATTCCCGACGCTGGAGCCGCTACAGCTCGAGGCCTGGCCTACGAAGCACCTGGACCTCCCCCTGCGGCGCGACATCCTCCATCTGGCCGTGACTTACGAGGGCGACGCAACGCGGCAGGGCACGGCGTCGTCAAAGACTGCCTGGGACGTGCACGGCTCGCACCGCAAGATACTGCCGCAGAAGGGCACGGGCATGGCCCGAGTGGGCTGGAAGCAGTCGCCGATCCGGCGCGGCGGAGGCAAGGCCCACGGCCCGCACCCGCGCGACTTCTCGACGCGGCTGAACCACAAGGTCTACGACCTGGCCTGGCGCACCGCTCTATCGTACCGCTTCCGGCGCGGCGAGCTCTTTGTCGTCCGCGACGGCAGCCTCGACATGCCGCTGCCCGCCGACTTCTTGGCCCTGGCCGCCGAGGGCAGGCTGGGCCGCGAGCTCGAGGACGGCTTCGTCGATCGCATGGTGCGCGAGACCCTGGGCCCGCTTGGTTGGGGCAAGGACGGCGGCCGGACGACGTTTGTGGTCGGCTGCGGCAGGGACAAGCGGCCGAACCTGTTCTCGAGCCTCGAGGTGGCCGAGGACCAGGCGCGCGCGCTCGAGGTCACGGACGTAGACGTCAAGGACCTGCTCGAGACGGGCCGGATCGTCATCGAGCGGGGCGCGCTGAAGAGGCTGATCAGGGAGCACCAGAGCGACCTCGTCAGCCGGATCTTCATCGACGGCTCGAGGGTCACGGGCCCGCTGGCCGGGGCTACCAGGACCTTGGTCGAGTAAAAAGTGCTGGGGAGTCATGGAAGGGGAGGGGGGGAGTGGACGCAGATAGTGAGGAGAAAACCAACACCCCCCCTCAGAGTATACGGGCTAGGCAAACACACTGTAATGTGACGCATCTAGGATGTATCTACTTATGTATTTGTTTTGTATTGTACAAATAGTTGACCGAGCTTGCAAAGAGTACAATTGATGTATCGTTTTCGTTTTTCATTCCAGGATGTCGTTTATGCTGGTGTGTGTGTGTGACAGCTGCATTGCATTTGCATTGCAAATCACAACGATATTTGTCCAGGGCGCTGCAGTATGTGATGAGAATTTCCTTAATTACTTGATAAACAACGAGCTTTAGCCTGAAAATCAACAATAAAAAAGTACGATAAACCTGCTTTCGTACGGCGCAAATACTCCGCACAGTTTTCCATTCCAATGATTTTATAAACCCCAAATCAAGTATATATAACAAAAAAAAACCCCCGAAGGGTCAAGTTCAATGCTGTTGACTTTGCCGTATGCATATCTTGCCCAGGCTCACAGTATTTACCCAAGCAACCAAAAGAAGAAAGAAAAAAAAGCCCCCTTGGTATCTTTTCCCTATGTACCTCGGTTAATATATTATGTGACGACTTGGCCCCCGAGTTCATCAAGATCCAGCCCCCAGAGGGACGGGGGAAAGAAAGGAACAAAGAAACAAAACCCCACACTATGACGAAGACCGTGTGTGTAC
>JASAOQ010001362.1:867-11393 GCA_031306065.1 Pseudopyricularia cyperi | reverse complement strand
GACCGGACCTATTGCAGTTACGTGGCTGCGTTTTTTTAAAAGCGCGCCCGCGTTCGAAGGTGCGGAAATACCTTTTCCTATTCCTTTATACCTCGTAGAATCTAATTTCGACAATTTTAGCACCAGAGTATTATACCAGTGCAAGACCCTTACAGTTGGTTTATATATATAACCGATTCGAACGACTGTTTACTAACGTGGGCTACGTATATATACGTGACCTACGTAATTATTTTTGGAAATAAAAGGAGGCTCGTTCAAGCCGTATATAGATTCTAGATAGCTAGTTTTGATGCATCAATATACCAGTTAACGATCGATCGTACGTATATTTATTCGTTACCCGATAGAACGACAGATTAAGGGATCTCTCAGAGCCTATCGACACAAGCCTCTCTTCAAACCCCACACATATCACAAACAGCCGCCCCTTGTCCAAAGTTCACCGTCAAGACGTCCCATGCCCCCTCTACCGCCCATAAACGGGAGCCGCAAAAGTGATACCCTTGACATGACCAAGATCCTTCCCCTCTTCTTGGCCCTGTTGCCGCCCGGAAATACCTCGCAGGACTTTGATACCTTTGTAAACTCTATACATAGAATATCCGTAATTACAAAAACACCAATGTCGACGCCAACATGTGAGGGCGTGGGGGTACCTTCTGTTGCTGTCGGCCTTGTCGGGAGGACCTTACACCCAGACTTGGTCTTTGTTGCTTGCTTGGGGCTGTTGTTGGTTGAGCCGTCGACAAACAAGGAAGAATGGCGCCACACCCAGGGTACTGCGTAGGTGTACTACTATGTACTATGTAGTAGTACGTCGTTACCAGCCCCTCAGCGCATCAAGGTAACAAACCACCAAACCCCACCCACTAGACTAGTCTAACTATATCGCTGTACTATTGCTCTATCCCTTCGAGACAAGCCGGCGGTGAAGGTCAATTTCGGTGACATGTCGCATATTTGATGCGGGCGGATGTCAAGAAACGATCAAAATCTGCCCCTTGGACGCCGCGCCGAAAGTGTTCCGCAGATCTCGCGTGATGCAGCATCGATTGGATGCCGACCGTCGCGTCCAAACGCTGGACAACACAAAGAACCCAGTCCCTTTTGATGCAAAGAGACCAAGGACGCAGACTGTGGGCGTCTACAAGCAGCATGGCGTTGCGCCGCCCGCGCACCAGGCACCAGGTTCTGTGACCACGTGCAGGCAAAGCAGTGCCAGTTTCAGGCCCCGCTTGGGCAGGTACAATTCCTCATAAGCTGTGCCGTGCCGCCTGCTTTGGTCGGGAGGGGTAGAGGGAGCCGAGCCAGGGCCCTTTTCCCACCTCAGCCGTCCGCAGGTTTCGGAGCCCACTCCGGACAAATGAGAACGGCTATACGAACTCCCACAGAAAGTCGGGCGCATCAACAGGTAATGACCTCACGGCCAACCTGTTATTTTGACTGAAAACTGGACGGTAAGGCTTCCATCTTTGGTGAACTGGCTTAGGCCACGAGGAACGGCCAACGGACCCAAGACATGCCGTAACGTAGCTTTTATCACATAGCTACTATGCCAGCCAAGTCATGCATTCCACATGTAATGTAGCTGCAGCCGTGTCTTATCCAGGTAGAGCTGCTGCTGCTGTCCGAGTAAAGAAGAAAGAAGTGCCAAGACAAGAGTGAACAGAGAGACAAGTCGGTGAGAAAACTCAGACAGCGTCACTTTGGGGTTCTGCTCGGATCGTGATCAACAACACTCGGCATCCGTCCCCACTTGGCATGGGCCTGCATGACGAGATGTTTTCCCTCCCGGTGCAACCTGGCCTGGTTCAACGTGTGCAGCAGCCAAGCTTCTGCACGCGAGAAGACACGGCTGCCGCGTCGTGACTGCCGTCACGGAGAAATTCCGACTGTGCAGCACTGGCATTGCCTCGAGCTATCGACCTTTCCCACGTATATGGTATTCTTTGCTGCACAATCGTGGGTGATTGTTTGGGGTTGTGATACCGGTGGCCTATTTGCTGAGTGGGCAGGATCCCATCTTTGGCTAGATCTGGTACGAGAAAGATGGTGCGGTGGATCGCAGTGATATTTTGCCAGGAACTTTCTTCGGGCCAAAGTATGCCGGCATAATATCCAAGCAGACAGTCATGCTGTATTCGCCACTTTTTCCACTTCATTTCAAAAAGACCGCCGTCAAAGCAGCAAAACACAAGAAGTGGTAAATGGCCTGCCTCTGGGGAATCCAAAGATGCACTAAATGGGAAGAAAGTTTTAACACCCCAACCAACCTAGAGGAGGCTGGAAAATGATGAAGAAAATAAAAAATTCAAATCCTACGACATTGTGACCAAATAACGAAGCAAGAAAGCTAACAAAAAAAAAAAAAAAAAAAAGGTTGGGGCTCAAGCCAGGTTCCAGGAAAAGCTGTTCACCTGAAGCCCCGCAAGACGTGTTGTAGCGCCGGGGCAAGGATGGGACACATAAAGTACAGTGAAGGAGCAGTCGAAGTCGTATTGAAGGGCATCGCTGCACCGTTCGACTGGAGAAGCAATGCAATGGGAAATCTTGCCCCGGTTCGTGTTTATTGACGCCGAGAAGGTCTAGTTCTGGCCGTCCAGATATAGCTGAATGTTCAGAACGGTATTAGCACTCACTTTTCAGCAACAACAAAAATCAATCCACAAAGCCCAGTGTTGAAGCTGGCCTCCGGTTGAAAATCACACAAAGCAGTCCGGAGTGAGAAAAAAAAAGAGACAGGGGGAACCAACAGCATGCAGTAAACTCCGTCCGTATGTGCCTGGGAACACACTTCACGGCTTGCAGCCTTGTTAAGCTCATCGATGTATTGGGGCGTCTTCTTCATAACGCGGAACAGAGGCGCCAGCGACATTGGTACAGTGCTGTGGTTGAGCGCAAGGTTGAACCAGCGTCCAATCTCTTGGCCATGGCTGTCAGTCGCCCAATTACTGATTGGGAGCACAATAGCCTGCTCCTGGACGTCGTCAAAGCCGTGGTTGAGAAGCATAGATCGAGTTTCCTCGGGATTGCATCTAATCGACATGCCATGCTGTTCCATGGCTTGGTGGACCTCATCCGACCACTGCTTTAAAGCTGGTGGTATGGGGCCATCGTCACATCTGAACTGCCAATCGATTTCAAACTGCTCAAAGACTCCTGTTTCGGGCTTCAGATGTCTGTATAGAGTTTGTCAGGTTAAGGAACAGAGGGGGCGGGGGAAAAGGTCAGTCAGACCTGAGACGGGCCATGTTTGTAGGTGGTCAAACAACTTACGCTGCAACCTTCTCATACAGTGTCGGCCACGAGCGAATAGCGCCCTTCATCAGCCTGCAATTGATCAGGTCGTAAGGCGCCTGCTGTACCACATCAAGATCATCCCTCCAGGCCGCTGCATCAAGGTCCTCGTCGCAAAAAGTGACGGTAGGTGGAATACTCCAGGGTTGCGTCATCTGAACATCCACTCCTATGATACGACACGGTTGTGGGCTGGTCAACAGCGTCAGCACGACTATTTTCAACCCACCAGAATCTCACTGGGCCTGCTTACTGTATCTCATAGGCCATCAGGATTGCCCAGAGGCCAGTGCCACAGCCAAGATCCAGTACATGTGAGTTCTCGCCAAGCTTGGCGGCGTCCGTATGTAGTTTGTTTCCCAGGACGATTTTCAATAGTTGACAGAAGATGTCGAGACGGTCTTGCTCGGTCTGGCCAGTATGTTAGTGTTAGGCTCGTCTGACTCTCGTCACGTGGCTCATCCCTGCAAGTATTCGATTTTACTCACTTGATCTGCCGGGAGCAGATATGTAGCTTCCTTCGCCTCTTGGTAGAGGCGACCATTCTCTTTGAAGAGCCTCTCCACTTGACGGTTTTCGTTTCTGCACTGTTGTTTAGCACAGGTCCCAAATGAGGCACAATTGCGTGTGATTGCAGGTCTAGGGCAGTCCTACTTTGACATGGTTGCGCCAATCGGTGCTCTGACAGCGTAGGCGTGAAGAATATCAAAACCATCCATCAACTTGTTCGAGCGGAGCCAGGATGAATCCAGCCACCGAGACCAGATGGAGGGGTGTCACGGCTCGTAGAAAGGAGCTATCGCGGCGAGTGATGCTGTTGGCCAGGGTCCCGCGCGAATGCCAAGGGTTTCAGCGAGTCTCTCTCTTCTTTTGGCAAGTCTGACTGTCTCTGCTTGAACTGCCTCCGGCGTGAATGCTGACGTCGTCAGCGTTCCCGTACCAAACCTCGAGGATGAGTCGAGGTCTTGACAGTGCAATGCAGCCGAGATTACAAGCAAGAGCTGGCACCATATATAAGGCAACGCAGTAGAGCTCGGGTGGTAGTGAGCCAAGCAAGTGGACTGTAGCGGGCAGTTCCAACGCCGTGAAATTTGATAATTCAAGATGGAAACGGTGCGCTGATGCGGATGTATACGGCAGGTAGATGGGTTCCACGGTGATTCCAACAGACAGCTGGCCAAGGTAGGTGTTGACCAGGTGGGCTCGCAAGGATGCCGTGATTGTCGAAGAGAGATGGATGCCAAACCAAAGAAAACTAAAAAATAAAGGAATAAAAAAAGAAGAAGAAGAAGAAGCGGATGGTTGTACAAAGGCCTTGATCGAGGCAGCACGATGTAAACGAAGGGGGAATTCCGAACGGGGATAGTCGCGGATCGCAGTTAAGTTCAGACCGGTCCGGTTGGCGCGTGCAGTCGATCTATAGATCAGGGGAAGAAAGTGGGTAGGTTCGGGACCCTAAATAGTTGCATCGTTCGTGTGTCTCGCGAGTTGGAGGGCCCGGTTTGTACTGTTTCTTGGTGGTGATGGATAGGTGGCTAAGACACAATGTCGGCTAGGTACGCGCAACCTGGAGGTGAGACGATGGCGGCGCGGGACCCGGCCCAAAATGCAGGCAGAAAGGTCGGGTGTTGGGCGCCTGTACTGTACTGTACTGTCCTGTCCTAACCTGTCCTGTCCTGGCTCCCGTCAATGTGTGGTGGTCGCCGTCGCGAACTTGGTCGGAAGGCCGGTCTGGAGGGGCGTGGGATCGTTTGGGCTGTGAGTGACGTGTCGAGGACAGCAGGATTTTTTGTCAGCGGCAGCAGCAAAAAAGGGCCATGGTGAGATAGATGGATGGAGATGGAGGCAACCTTTTAGATGGACGGACGACAGCACCCAGAGGAACGGAAATGAATCGAGTATGGTCCCTCAAAAATCAGGTACAGTACCGTACTGTACTGTAATATTGCGGTACAACAGCAAAGCAAAGCAGTGGAGGCCAAGGTTAAAGGTACCTAACCTAGCTTTACTTTAGCTCACTCATACACTCTTGATTTTCTCAACTCACTCCATCCATCCATCCTTCCATCAATCTCACTCAAACTGCCATGGATGCGGCAGGCAGAGAGAGCCTGTTTGCCCTGCCCCTGTTCTTGCCCTTGCCCTTGCCATTGCCCATTGCCATTGCCCTTGCCTTTTATTCTTTTGCCCGCTCTCGCTTTCTGCCTGGCTCTGGATAGTACCTTCCTTAGCGTAACCAGGACCAGGATCAAGGAACGACCATGACAGGGATCGGCTCCTCCTCCTTTTTTTTTTTTTTTGTTGGTGGGCATGGAACCCTAGCAAGATCGAAGAGCGCGCTCCCGTCCAACTCGCAACAAAAGGTGGGGTGGGGTCAAAGAACCGAAACTTTTACCCTCATGGGATGTGATGTACGTACCGTACCTTTTGCATCCCGCGAACCCACCCCGTCAGTTGCATTGGAGGGAGAGCCCGCCCATTGAGAACAGAACAGACTGCATGTTGCCTCCGTGTACGCACGTGTGTAGGTATGTATCGGGGAACCTCAGCCTGAGAGGTAATATGGCATTGGATCTCGCTGGGCTGCCTGTTGTGAGTGAAACCACCATGATGATGCCCTCGCCTCGTTGCAATGATACGCCCTCTTCTCAAAAAAACATCCCGTTGTTAGCAATATCTGTCCGAGATGGAGGCTCATTGGAGACTTGCTCGGTACAAACAAACAAGTGTCCTCGCGCTCCTTCCCGATTAATCCATGCGCATGCCGTTCATTCGATTCGCCGCGCTGTTGCGCCGACTCTTGAACCTCTTACGTAGTACCTTTGGTGGAACTCGTCTCCCTCCTATCACCAGTACAGCCAAGGGACTTCTATTCTACCTGCAGTAACATAAGGTGAGTTGCTATTGTAGACACAGCACGCACATATTTGAAGGCAGGCGCCAACTCATCACCGTTACCATCGCCCAAGCCCAATCTTTTGGCCAACGTCGCATCCTTCTGAATAAGAGACGACAATTTAGGCGGCCGTGAGACGACCGCAATGGCATCCCGCAGGTTTTATGCGCGCGCTTTCAGGCGGTCCGGCACGTCATCGAATGCTCGCCTGTTGACTGACACGGTAGGCGATCTATAACGGGAATGGAAGGGCAAATAAAAAAAAATCTACCCGACCGGAGCCCAGGGTTTACTTTTCTGGCCTGGGCAGCACCGCGTCACGCAACCCGCCCATTGTAGCTGGCCCAGGGATCATCCCGGTTGCGAGAAATGCAGAGCTCGCTGTCAATGAGAGAGAGCCCATCACGACGACCCCGGCCAATGGGCCGACCTTCTCTTGGTAGTGGGCCTTCTTTCCGGTGGTTTGGGCGAGCGGGTTTGACATCGTGCAATGCTCCAAGACCTCAAAGCCCGATCAGCCAATCGACAACTTGACTGCAGTTTAGTCGATCCGGAGACCCGTTGTTGTACGGAGATGAAGGCGGCGGCGGTCAGCTTGACGATGGAGGCCACAGTATCGTGCCATAACCTCTTATATGGTACCTGGGAACGCTCCCTAGGTGGCACGCAGGCCCCTTGACTTCCATTCGATGTCGTCAAAAAGTACCGTACGACATCACACGGCCTAGCCTCTTTTCCCGTGGCTTTGCAGAAGCGAGCGCGAGCGAGAGCGTCGATCTCGTGATTACGTTTGGGCAGAGAGCCAAGCTCCCGGTTGCTTCCTACGACCTACCTTACGTATTGTCCCCCCACTTACAATTCTTTGCTGATTCATGCAAGTCTTAGCACCTAATAATACCCACCTCGCCGGTGCGGAGGGGCCTCGGACGGGCTACCACCTTGTCGCCGGAGAAGACCGTTCATGAGCGATATGATTACATATTGTTGCGCTCCTCTCCACCAACGATCCGAGTTGGAAACGAATTCTTCGCCAGTTGAGTTCGTTTCTGGAAACCCACCATAATTTCCTAGATCATGGACGGCCGGACACGAGGTATAGCAAATACACTACCACTTGGCTATATGGCTGGGCTTACTCGTGGGATCTACTTTTGGCCTCCTGTTCTAAACAGTCCTTACAGATGATTTTCCATTCTCTTCCCAGTTCGGGCACAGGCTTGCGAAGGGCCAAGCATTCTGATCACATGCCCGTTATGAAGCCAGTGGCAGGCTCGCGCAGCTTCAGCAAAAGGTTCAGTGCCAGGAGATTGACGAGATGCTACCCGGCAAGTCCAGGCACCAAATTTTGCCCTGTTACACGCGAGTTGGCGAATAGATAGATTGCTTCCCCTTTCGAGCGGGTCGTGCCTCTCCTTGTTCAGGCATTATTATGCTAGGGGTGGTAAGACAGTGTTCTCCCCGAGCTATGCTTTTGCATCCTCAAAGGGGATAAGACCTGTGTAACTAGACTAGGGGCCAAGGCAGCAAGGGGTCGGCTATCCGACAGTCTGGAACCGAGCAGGTATGTATTGCAGCCTTTTCCCGCCCTGATTCTATGGTTTCACTGTCACAGACACGGGGACATTGATTCCCAATCTTGGGCCATGTTCAACCTGCTAGCCATTCATTCCAGGTGTCCTCCCTCTTTGAACACCATTGATCTGCCTTGGCCGATTGCCACCCATATAGTAGCCCTCAGTTCCTCGATGCCTACCAGACCGGACATATTGACACATCAAAAAAACTACAGGCACCCCCTATAGCAGACCAGCTAGCTATAGTATAAAAAATGATTCTAACATGCTCAACATTCTTCCTAATTTATCTTATCCCGGCCCCGGGGGCGAAATGAAAGGGGGGGAAAGAGTAATACAAAGAAGAAGGAACGACAAGGGCTCATTATACTTGGAACCAACACGGCGGATGGAGGTGATGTGGATCCAGTCCGGCTGACATAACTGGCTATTTTACAGAGAGCGTTGTCAGGCTGCCCCGCTGTAACCAAGTTGTCGGGACGGTCTATGCTATTCTATTGGCTGCTTTGGTTATCCGGTAGCCCACATCTCACCCCCTGCTTTCCAATCCGTTTCTCAGACTTGGGCCCCTTCAGCTTTGATCCTGGGACGACACTCCCTTGTCCATGGCACGCAAACGATTTTGTTTTCATCATTGGCATGCTAAACAAGCGTCTGGAGAGCTATGATTTGCCCATAAATCAACAGGCAGTAGAATATAGGGCCAATGAGAGCTCGTGAGGATTTGAGAAAAAAGGGAAAAAATCAGCCACCATTCCTCGGTCCTTTCTTTGTCTTGACACCCACCAACTTTGATCTGGCCCTTTCTTTCGTTCCCCAAATCCTTGTCCATGGACCTGATGCTGATCTTTTCGTCACGGAACATCAGCAGCATCTCACCCAAAAATAAGAGCTAACAACTAAAATGGAGAAAGATATTCTCGCGTGCCAACCTTGCCTGCCCCCGACATCACACCGATCAGCGCTGATGAAAAAGCGCTTATTCTTCCTTGTTTCGGCGCGGAATGGATCACCAGGATGGGATCAAGAGCAGACGTTGCTGGTACTCCACTTTCACTACACGGTAATGCCAAAGACTCGGAGCCGGGCAAAAGACAGAAAGGGCGGCACACCACAAGTCAGTCAAGGGTTCAGAAGTTCCCAAAGTCAGTTATTTGGTGTCCTCATTGGCTAAGACCTTTTTTTTCTTCGTGGCGTGGTTTCTCACGTCACATATGGAAATATCCACCGCCGCTTTTCCCCTTTATATATGGGGTTTTTGACTGCACAGCGGGTGGTCATTTTCTTTGCTGGCAGGCAAAGAAAGACATGGAGGATAGGGATAGGGGAAGACTCCTGGGTTTCCCGCCTTTCAGACTGGGAGCTTTTGCTTACTATTAACCACCACAAAAAGAAACACCTACAACGCAGTCCATCTCTTGAGCCTCGACGTACCCCAGAACCCTTTTGCATACCCGCCACTATTTCTTATCCCCCCTTCGCGCTCAGGGACAAGAAAAGACAAGAAAAACAGCCCCCATATTCCCACGAGTTGGCTACCACCACGCCCTCCTCGAACCTGGTCCAGGTTTTTTTTTCTTTTTTTTTTTTTCCTTTGCTAGTTAAGAAAAGAAAAGAGCCCCACAGATTGATACGTGCATATCTTAACCGTCATGACCTGCTCACCGCTGCGCGCCGACGTGACATTGATGAGATACCGGGCCATTGAGGGAGGGGGCGTGGTTTACCGAGTATGTTTATGTGGATGGGTGTCTGGTGTGGACGTGGAGGAGGTCGTGGGTAAAACTCCGACGTGATGAACCAACCCAGCAAAAAATCCAAGTTTTCCCCAGGGGGAGGGTTAAAACCCTCGACGGAACCAGAGTCTTGGATCTTCTCTTGGACTCTCAACCCCCACACCCCCTGCCCGAGAAAAAAAAAGAGGTCGAACCCGGAATAGATACTTGGATGCTCGAGAGCTGAGAGCGAAGATGTCTAGGGCGCCTTTGATAATCTCTTTCATCGCCCCCTGTGTCGTTTTATTATGGCTTTTTTTTCTCTCGATTTGGGAACTTTGGCCCACTGCCTTTTTTTTTCCCTTTCTTTGTCTCTCCCTTCCTTTCGAGTCCCAGAGAACTGGATACAATTGGACCAGGTACGGCTCTGGGCAGGACATATTGGGCATGTTCTTTATGGGTTATGTAGCTCTTCTTATTTTGCTTTTTGCCCATTTGACCTCGCCTGCTTTTTGCCCCATCACTTCTGAACCTCGCGAGATGACATCTTGTTATCACTCTCCCATCTAAATTTTACTCTAGCTTCTCTCTCCCTTCTCACCGTCGACACACGTCACACAAACCACCCAGGACCCAACGTCGTAGAGATCAAAACAGCCCGGAGCCGGTCCCAAGTTGGGTTTGATAGGCCGAGTGCCAGGCCCGGCTGGCAGCCCCCGTGTTCCAACAGGTCGTCCCCCGATGCCTGCCTAGCCTGACAAAAGAATATAGCACAGGGACGAGAAGAAAAGGAAACAGACTGGGATCATGAAAAGCCAAGTCCCAGATACCTCCCGCCATTCTCTCCATGTTCCAGCTCGCAACCAAGGTCGTCACTTGCGCCGCCCTTCCCCCTCCAAGCAGGCCTCAATTTACAAGAGCTGTTTTTTTTCTTCTTTCTCTCTTGGATCTACTCGGCCGCACATGCATGTGTGTGTGTGTTTGTTGTGCTTTATGCGTCGTCAAGGTGGTGCCCTACAACTCGGAGGCCCGGAAACCCCC
>JASAOQ010001354.1:22838-38017 GCA_031306065.1 Pseudopyricularia cyperi | reverse complement strand
CCAGTGCTCCGCCAGCCCCCCCACCGCCTCCTCCATCAGCTGCTCCGAGGCTACCACCGGCCCCTTCACGTGGAACTCCCCCACCTCCTCCCCCGCCAGCGAGCACGGTTTCATCATCAAGCGGGGCAACCGCAGCCAGCTTCGCAGTTCAGGCAGCGCTCCGAGCATCTGCGTCTCCCAGCTCCACTCCATCGGCGCCGCCACCGCCCCCGCCACCGGTTTCGTGGGGCAATAATAGTAACCCACCTCCGCCACCTCCACCGTCTTCGACAGCCCCCCGTCCGGCACAGCACCAGCAACAGCATTCTGGTAGCCGCGCTGCGCTGCTAGATCCAGCAGCGTTTACGCTCACTCCGAACGGCAGCAACCTGCACAGCCCTACTCGATCATCCTCCGGGGCACGGACTGCTGGGGGGGATAGGGCCAACGGTGGTGGGATCTACATTGTGCAAGACCCGCGTTGGAAGTTTGTGGGCGAAGACAAGTTCCCAAAGCCACGCGAGTTCTCCGGCGGGCCCAAGCGGTACAGGGCAGGTAGGGGCAGCAGTGTGCCTCTAGATTTGAGGTTGCTTGGATAGGCTGGTTGACAGGGCATGTCTGACTGGAGGGCACAGGAGGATACGGTTCTGTCTTTACTATGGATCAGGCTACCATAGGCAAGCGTAAATTGATCCCTGATCTTACTTGTCTATTAAAGGAAACTCTGGGTCGACTCTGTTAAGCTCGCTCAACATGAAGTGCCATGGGGCTATAGATTCCGCATGCCTGCCCTAGATAGGGCTGACTCAAGCCGCAATCGCCCATCAGGGAATCCTGTCTGCAGGTCAGGGGACTTCGGCCCAGATCCCGAATCTGCTGGTGCCGGGTATATGCATCATCCGGTGTCGTCCTTTGTTCAAGGGGCAAGCATACATTTCAGTCAAGAGTCATTCCATCACCAACTCCGTCGACGAGGTACCACTTCCAAAGACCCCCTTGTTTATTTCCGGCCCTGTTTTTACCGGAACAGGGCCAATATCGCATGTTTTTCAGCCTTGGCATCTGCCCCTTCCACCCAGGATTTAGGATTATCAGGATGAGCTGAACGGGTGTTTCCGAGTCACGTTCGGTACATTTTCGGGTTTCGGCGCTGCAGCTAAGCTGTTCACGGTAGGTACCTATGGATCTTGCCCTTACTGATCCGAGGTTTTCTTTCTCTTGACACATGCACTGGTCATGCAACATAAGGCGGGGGAGACGATGTGTTCGCCTGCCACTGGACGAAAGTTTCCGGATTCGCGAGAGAGGTCTAATCCGTCCGTAAGCTTTATATAAAGTACTACCTAGCTTGATACGTGAGTGTTCGGCTGGCAGAAAAAGGAAATTGTACAACTAAGACTAAGAGGTTGGGGGTGAGGGATCTGGGGATCCTGAAACCTATCAGTATGGAAAAGGTTCCAAGCCTGCAGGTTTTATAAAAAAAAAAAAGACAAATATCTTGTCTCTTGTTTCCTCTTGTCGCTCTTGATCAAAGGGCCTTAACTCGCCAGGAGTCAAGTCAAGCGTGTGCCCTCTGTCACAAAAACAAGCGATTGGGCCAACGCCCCAGTTCCTTCACATAAAGCCTCTGTCTTTGCCCCCCAAGTCCCCGGATCCATACGTGGCCCCCGGCTATACCCCATCCGAAGAGAGAGAGAGAGGACGCCCCATCTGGGGAATTAGGGCACAAAAAGATCCGAAACTTGGCTGTACAGCCTTGGTCGAAACAAGCACTTCTCGTATACCGAGATGGGGCGCACTCCTCGAGACGAATATGGAGGGAAGAAGGCAATGGATCAACGGTCTTGTCATAGACTGGCAACATTGGCCTTGGGGGTGAGGTGACTGGCAACTCTTCACTGTGGGGTCTGGGGTCGGTTTCCGGGGGGTCACTGCAAACAGAAATGTTTCCATGTATTCATGATTGTCCCAATTAGGTGTGTTTCTTGATCCGCCTTTATGCCGTAGATATGTAAACACAAAATCGCTTCACTGCCCGGACGCATAAAACCAATGCAAAGCCATTGCCAAGCCCATAAAAGCAACGTGATAGTCGAGGCAAAACGTCCCGCCTCATGGCATTGTCTTTCCCAACGAGATGTCCAAAGTCGGATTGTGGATGTGGCAGTTGCATACTTTGCCGTGCTTGGTTGTCTGTGTACCTGTACGTGGCAAAGTGAGATGCCGTTCCAAAGTTTGTGATCTATTAGGCCGACCGAAAATGAATGGTCGAAGCCGCCCCATGGCAGCCGCAGGTTTGTGACAACTGGGTTCGGATTTCCGCGTGCTCGAAGACTCTATTTGTTTTCCCAATCGAGTGACAGCGTACCTAGTTGGGGCCGTGGAATGGGTAGGTGAGAGTGATATTCGCGATGCTCCCATTTGATTCCTCCACCTAGGACGGACAAGCCTGGTCTGGCATAAAGAGTCCGAGGGAGTGAAGAAACCACGCCTCAGCCCAGCAGCTTCAGCCCTCCTTTCGTCTTCTGCCCAGGCTTTACGACACCGCCCGGGTGCTGCGGTCCAAGGTGCGGCTGGTAGCCGCCCGCACCCTTGGAGTTCCCGCCGCCGCTGCCACTGCCGCCCTTCCTGTGGTCGTTCCTCCCACCGTGCCTCTTGTCCGGCTTGACGTTGGTGACCTTGATCTCCGTGTTGGCCTTCTTACACGTCACTGGGTGACTCTGTATGTACTTGCCGTTCATCTCCTTGGCCGCCTGAAAGAAGTCGTCCGGGTCGCTGAAGCTGACGAAGCCGTAGCCCTTGCTCTTGTTGGTGCGCTTGTCACGTATCACCTTGGACTTTTGCACACTCTTCCAGCGCGAAAAGGCCTTGAGCAGCGACTCGTCCGTCGTCTCGCCTGCCAGGTTGCCCACGAAGAGCCGGAGGTGCGTCGGGTCCCACTCCACCAGCGTGTCGTCGGCCCACTTCTTTCCCCCGCCCGCCCGATACACCGTCTTCTTGCGCTCCTCCCCGTTGGCGGCTGCGGCGGCAGCAGCGGCCGCAGCGTTGGCTTGGTCCGTCGCCGCCTGCGCCTGCGGGTACTGCGACACAGCATCTGGGCCGATGGGGCCGGTGACGCCAGGGTCGACTTCGCTGCGTGGTAGGTATGCGCTCTGCCACTGCGCCATCTGTGCCGCCATCTCGGCCTCTTCGCTGTGCGCCGACATCGGAGCAGCGGCAGACGCCGAGGGTGCCGCCGCCGCCGCCGGCGCGGGAAACGGGTTTCGGATCTGAGGTCCCGCCCCGTACGTCATCGCGCCGCCGCCCGGGGTATGGTTTTGCGCTGCCCTGTAGCCGCCGCCGCCGCCGTAGCCTGCCGAGGAGTAGGAAGTCGCGCCGCCCGCGCCACTCGCATTGTTGGTATTGTTGTATCCTCCCCGTCCGTATCCACCCGCGTTCCTCATGGGCATGGCTGTAGGCGCCGCCGAGTATGAAGCGGCATATGATGCCGTTGCGGGTGCGCCGGCGGCATAGCGGGTCGGGAGCGCCGAGTAGCCCGGCGCAGCGCTGGGGTAGGACTGTGGAGCAGCGGCCGCGGTGGTGGTGGTTGTTGGGTACCCTGGCGGTGCCGAGTAGGTGCCGGCGGACGAGAATGTGGATGAGAACTTGGAGGTGGACTGAGGCCCGAGGGGCTGCTGCTGCTTGTTCGCTGAGGCGGCGGGCGGGCGCGGTGGGAGAGATGGGTGCGCCGAGGGGACTCCTGGAGGGCCCGGATACGACATGATGAACTTTTGGCTTTCTCGAGAATTGTTTTTCCGTTTGGATGCTTTTATTTCGAAAGCAAGGCACGTACCTGGGAGACAAGCCGTGGGGGTTTAGAGTGTAACGCTGCGAGCGGGCGGAATTCAGTACTGGGAATAGGTGGTTGTGATGGGATGGCGTTGACGTTCTAGCGCGACGCGATCAATATTGCTCCAAGTGATTTCTGCTGGAAAATCCCCACCTTCGTCTTCCGCCACAAAATCTCCACGTGAACGTGAACTGTCCAGGTCACGTGCACCCACAGCCTCGACCACATAACGTATTTGAAAGTCCCTGAAAGTACGACTCATGAATTTTAGTGTGTTGTCATTTGTAGCATTTCTATGGTGAGCTTGATCAGCGGGCATAATGTAGGACACAAGCCAAACAGCATTCGGACTAACATCGGAACGTCCAATACTGCTGCGGCCCTGAGACCTGGACTCAAGGTGATGCTGCTGTTCTCAGTAATCGGGGACGTGCATCCACTATACGACCTGGCTTTTAGCCTATCCCGGTCTCACGTCTGCGTCAAGGCAGTAGATTTCCTTCATGTCAGTGAACGAGCAGTCTCGCGCCCGTCGTTAGTAGCTCGTCATGCTGGACCCGATGCACATGTCCACTTGGTAGAACGTCCAGATTAGACTTCTCTCAAAAACGAATTCAATGAATGGGGGGTTACGCCTGCCTGTATCATGGCAAAACAGTCCTGACCATGTTGGCTGGGGAACAAAAACAGCAAAACATACAACACCGAGGATTCCCCAGTGGTCACCCACCTGAGTACTAGTTCGGCCCTCACTGGTTTGACTAGGGGAGAGCGGACGGGATCCCGTATATTCCAGTGGGTATGGTCGTATGTGACGGACATACCTACAGTCAGTGACTATAGATAAAGATGTGGATAAGGTATCAAGTGGACTAAGGAGGCTGACTCGTTGTTCAACATACCTACCCACCTACCTAGGTAGGTACCTATATTTGAGTATTCTCAGGAAACACCATCTTCGATCCGTCTCTGCCCGCGAACTCATTGAAAAAAACTAAATTACATACATACATACGACACAGTCGTCTTTTCGAGCTCTTGAGACATACAGTCATCGGTTGTCTTTCTGCTGCCTTACCCTGGTGCTCAGCTATAGAAAATTTTGCGTATCCGGGCCCATTTCCATCCAGAGAAGACGGCGCTGCAGAAAGCCTCCAGTCGTCGGGGGCCCAATGTCGAGAGGTTGCCTGGAATATGCCGCATTTGATAAGGTAGATTGAACAGGAGCCCAGCGAAAAACAACCGACGGCTCTAGATCAGTACCAGGAGTGCTACCTCATCGCTGTATCAGGAGTCCGCTGTACTACAAGCACGTGTGGGCCAGGCTCGACGGTTGTTAGCCCCTTAATAGAATATGAGGGTTCTTGAAAGACTTGAGAAATAATTAAGCATACATTTTAGCAGTGGGAATGTCGTCTGTTCTAAGTACCATCAAAAACGTTTTTAGTCTGGCTTGCAATGCAACTCAAAAGCCAATGTAGAAGCAAAGTTAGGACGATCGATTTGATTGAAACATCCAGACTGGTGAAGATGGAATAAAACAGTAAAATGTCTTTCTACCGTGGCTTAAAGCGACATTGCTTCGGCCCCGGAAGCGATTAGTTCGCGTTTATTCAGGGACCAGTTACGCTGTAAGTACCTAGGTACGTAGGTAGCACTGTAGCAATACCAATTGCCACCTACCTTATCTTAGCCCCCAATCGTTAAACTCTTAATTGCCGAATATCCTCCACTTCAGGGTCTGATCTTTCACGAAAAAAATCACAGAAACGGCCTCGTATGGCGTCCATTCTTCGGCGAATCTCCTGGCCTGGCCGGGTATGAAAGCCTCTAACATTTTCCAATCTTGGGTTTACGCGTATTCCACTTAGCGAGAAGATAGAGGAAGAGCTTTTCCCCGATTACAATGCATCACGCTACTACCCTGCCCTCATTGGCCAGGTTCTTGGTGATCGCTATCAGATTGTTGGCAAGCTCGGTTTCGGGGCCAGCTCGACAGTCTGGTTGGCGCGCGACCTAGAGTAAGAAGCTCTCGTGTGCTCGTTTACTCGCCGCCCTCCGCTTGGCGCGACGCGTCCTGCTAACCTACGTGTAGGGGTCGCCGGCACGTGGCACTAAAGCTTTTCATAAACTCCCAGTCTATGGGCGAGCAGCTGGATAACGAGATCGCAATGTACAAGCGGATTTCCGGGTCTTGTTCAAACCATCCCGGACGCAGCGCCGTCAGGCAACTCCTCGACTCGTTCGATGTTGCTGGACCAGACGGAAACCATCGATGCCTGGTTCATCCTCCACTAGGAGAGAGTGTCTTGAGCCTCCTTCACCGTAACCCGGTCAGGAGATTACCTCCACCAGTTCTGGCATTTATCCTCCGCCCCCTTTTTCTCGCTCTAGACTTTCTGCATACAGATTGTAAGGTTATCCATACAGGTACGTAAAAAGGGGTTGCCATCTCTGTCTCAACTGCCATATAGAAGAATGATACTGAACTGCCCACGAAACAGATATCAAAGCCGATAACATCTTGTTTGACATCCAGGATGGTTCGGTCTTTACCGCGTTTGAGGAACAAGAGATGCTCGACCCGTCGCCTAGGAAGACGGTGGACGGACGAACTATCTATCTATCGCGCGAACTTCAGATGTCACAGCAATGGGGCGCGCCAGTACTGTGTGATTTTGGCTCGGCCGTTGCAGGGGACAAGGAGCATCGGGAGCATATACAGCCCGATATATACAGAGCACCCGAGGTCATCATCGAAGCGCAATGGTCGTACCAAGTTGACATATGGAATGCAGGCTGCATGGTAAGGAGTCGAAACAAAACTGGCATTGTGCAGATATTAGAGCTGACCAAACACCAATACTATTCTTTGCACAGATCTGGGATCTGTTCGAGGGTGGTCACCTCTTTACGGGACACGACCCAGAGCATCAGACGTACCGCAGCCGGGCGCATCTTGCTGAGATGATTGCATTGCTCGGCCCACCTCCACAAACGCTGCTGCGTTCGGGTAGATCGACTGGCAAATTTTTTACGGATACTGGTGAGCGTCCGAACAGCGCTGCTGCTGGTGACTGTTAAGCCTCCCCGTCTCCTTGGCTGACAAAACTTGATATAGGGGATCTTCGCGCAGACATTGCACTCCCAGAAACCGCATCGATAGAGGACAGAGAAACTACCTTGGAGGGCGAAAGTCGAGACAAGTTCCTCGCCATGATGGGGAAGATGCTCCTCTGGGAAGCCTCGAAGCGGTCCTCGGCCAAAGCCTTGGCGGACGACGACTGGATCAGGAAGAATATAGGGATGTAACACTGGAATCTGTAAACTCACCAGAAACACTGCCATCAGCCTCACCTAGTCAAGACTGTCATACAGCACGATTCCCCGACTGATTACTTAATGGTGTCGGGGGCTATGTCCAGCTTGGCCCCAGCCATTGCACTTTCGAATACCGTCAATCTCTTCCGACGACCCTTCTCGTGCAGCTTAACCAAATATATTCCAAATTACCAACAATTGATTATTGCCAATCTGGCACTATTCTTGCTTCGAGCTCTACCGTCCTAGCCCTACTAACTCACAAATGAACTCGAGCAAAGCCTATTCTGAATATTGCCCAGCCTGGACAACATCACATCCACCCACCCGTACTACCCCATTGGAGTTGCAATTCCGGGCTATTTGGCTAAAACCCTTCCCACAGGCGCTGTTTTCACCATCTTCGCCGCCTCTTGTGCTGTCGCCTTGCTACCGGCCCTCGTGTTGATGCGGGCCGCGCGGCCCAAGACCTCTCCTGGCGAACTGGCCATGGCCCTGTGGTTTGTGCTCTGCGGATGCATCCATCTCGTCCTTGGAGGTTGATCCACCAAGGTTCCCGCCCTGGGTCTTGGGTCTCCCCCCTTGTTCGACCGGGGCCGTCTCCTTTGTTAACCCGAAGCCCCCTTCATTCCTTCAGGCCACTTTGCTCTGCACCACGTCGCCGGGAGCTCCGGCGTCCTCTCCCAGCTCTGGAAAGAGTACGCCCTCTCGGACTCGCGCTACCTGACCCGTGACGCCTTCACGGTGTGCATGGAGGCCGTAACAGCCTTCGCCTGGGGCCCGCTCTCGTTCCTGGTCGCCTACCTCGTCGTGACCGCCCACCCGGCCCGGCACTTTGTGCGCAGACCGGCGTCAGCCTCGGCCAGCTGTATGGCGACGTCCTGTACTACGCCACCTTTTTCCATGAGGACCTGGTGCGCGGCGTCGAGTTCTCGCGGCCCGAGAGCCGCTACTTGTACGGCCACATGGTCCTTATGAAGTCGCTCTGGATCGTCATTCCGGTGCTGCTCCTGGCGCAGTCGGGCGTCGCGACGGTGAAGGCCTTTTCAGGGACTGGAAAGACGGCCAAGAGGGACTGAGAGCCTGCCAATGAGGAGTCGCTTTCTTTTCTTTCTTTTTTTTCTTGGCGATGAATGTCTATTGTCAAGTTCAATTAGGCCACGATGCACGAAAAACACAGCCGACTGTACTTAACGTACTGTCGCGGAGCTATTATATAGCTTGTTATTAACATCTATAAATCAGGAGATTCGTATGGAAAAAAACGTACTCCGAAGCAAGTGAGAGACATGCCCGGTGAATCAGTAGGCTCAGCCCGGCTGAGAACTTTTCACTGAGGCGAGGAATCACCAGATATGCTACTTAGGTCCTCAATGGAGTGGAGGCAATGCCACTCTGCGCCCACGTATGATTTATCCTGTTTGAGGAGAGCCATTTTGTCTGTATTAGGCAACTCATGGCGAGTCTGTTTTCACATTGTCTTACCACTTACAGCTTCATCAGGCAAATAGGGTATTAATCGTGTGCTTCAGCAAAAAAACTTGGGAGCCATATATCGACCGGGCACTGTTTTCCGGGTAAAGCATTGATACAGAAAAATTTTTCGATCTCCATCAAATGAAATCTGTAAACGAAAGCCATTAGAGTTTCCAACATAGTTTCTTAAAGAGTTTCCTAAAGTCTCTGAAAGTGAAGCACACAAATATAAATTGCAACTGTACCCAATTGTAAATTGAGTTTAAGATTAATGTCAGTTCCCCTCATACTAGGCTTTACTTACCTAATTAGTGTGATAAACGTAGGCTGATAGTAGCTGTCTCTGCTATACCACATCCGGGTTCTGCTTGTGAGCGAGGGTCCATAAACATATGGAAGAGATGAAAAGTGATAGCAACAGTGGTGCTGACACCAAATATTGCAACATGACCCAGTGAAAGTAAATACTACGGAAAATTGCATTCGGCATAGTATCTAATAGCTTAATTTAATAACTGGGAAATTCAATGTGTATTCGTATATCTATCATTTGTAGTATCAGCATGGCCGGAAGTTCCAGGCTGCGGTTCAATACTCAAGACTACCTGATTTTATAAAAGGGCTACAATCAAACCTATGCTGTTTATCACTTCCAAGCTCTTAGAGATTCCTGTTGATTGTCTCTATCTTTTTTTTCTTTTTTTTTTCTTTTTTTCTTCGCAAAATTACCCACTATGGTCTCTAAAGTCTTCACCCAGGCCTTGGCCGTCCTTGCTACCATAGGCAATGCCCAAGCCCAAGAAACCATAGTTGGTTATCGGACTAGTAGCGAGGTAAGCTCATGCCGTGTAAACCTAATAAACAGACAATTCGTCGCGCGGTTTTCTGAGCTATACTATATCGCAGCCCTTTGGTAACTAACTACCGTGATTTCCCGGAACAGGACGAGGCAAGCCTTTATGTAGGTCGGGGTCGCGTTCCGCTCGACTATCTAGAAGCCCATCGTGCTTGGGGCCTCGGGCCGATTGGACGTGGAATGTACTCGAACCCTCAAAAGGGAGGTATGAATCCAAACGAGGGTGAAGAGTCGTGGTGAGTAGTCCCCCAAACCAGACACAGCCCAATACACCCGAGGTTTACTTTTTTTTAATCTTCTTTTCTGACGCGCGACCTTGTTTACAACTGGATTTTTAGGATTTTAGTCATCAGGGCGAGACTAGAGGAACTTGACCGAGTTCCCAAGATGTGGATTCCGGAGGACTTGGACTACGAAGACGAGGAGATCATAGCAAGTTACGTTGAGGAGGCGAGCGGCTGCCGCGCCGACTGCGTATTGCTCTTTACGCCGAGTCCGTTGCTTGACTTTGAGGTAGCAGGCTCGAACGACGAGAACAACGGGGACGGCGAGAATAACGGGGACTATGGGAACATTGCGAATGCGAACGGCGAGAATAACGGCAGCAACGGGGACGAAGGGAACAACGGGAACGACGAGGACGACCCGAGGCAGCTTTGGATGCTGATCCCGACCGGGATGATCCTCGAAGAAGATAACATTCTCGTAAAGTTCACGGTCGAGGCCTTTCCGAACCTGGCGGACACGCTGCATCCCGCACCGGAAGTCGTCGTCAACTACGATTCGTGGGGCGGCTTCCTCAACGCCAGGGGACAGGACGTTAGGCGCTCGCCAGGGCGGAATGCCCTGTGCCCGATCCACAGTTGTCGCGTCAACGACAACGACAACGAGGACGAACCCGACACGTTTGAGAAGCACAAGGACCTCAGTAAGGGTGACCCGTCCAACACTGTGAATCTGCTCAGTAACGATGGGCTGGGGAAGTTTCCCAAGGACTTTCATAAGGCTGGTTTCGAACCTTACAAAAGACCGACGCACATCGACCGCAACCGGCCTCTAAGGGTATATCACAAAGTTCACGGTGTCTGAAGAACATCTGAAGGGTACCAGGGGAACAGACTGCCTGCTTAACTTGATAGTCTTTTCGCTTCTTCTTCTTTATAGACCGTCGAGTTGGGTTTGGTAGAACTTGAGAGCTTCAGCGTTGGGGGCTTTTGCATCTGCGGCGTTGGGCTTTCTGTTGTTTGTTTGTTTATTTGATTGTGGTGTGTTTTTTTAGCCAGGGACTTGTAAATGTAATGCTTGTCCCGTCTATCGAGCAAAAGTATTTGTCAAACTCGGGTATTTGAGTAGATCAGGGAAGGAGACTAGGAGTGAAAAAAAACTTCATATCAAGTTTACCCACCAGAGGACAAGGCTGTCTCGTAGACGCCTGGCAATAGCTTGCGTCTCATCTGGAGCTCCAAGTGGTCGACCGCGGATACTATGGCCAGGGGTTGCCGTCTGAAGATTCTGTCTCCCTGGCCAAGTCGTAGAAGGTAGGTTGACTCTTGGCGGGCGAACGCTCGAAATTGTCGTCTCTTACATCTCGTTGGCAAGGATCCATGTAGACGAATGCCAGCGAGCCAGGCATGATTCTTACTCGACAAGAGTGAAGAGTGATAACATGTCCCGGCATTGTAGCAGAAAACCCACAAGCTGATAGCAGCGTTTGTTGCGAGGCGGAAGCGCATACGGAATCCACCCATAGGCAAGCCGTGGTAGGGTTTAGTGGGAGAACTCGATGGAAATGAAATCTAGACTAGAGAAACATCATTTCAATGTCGGTCCCTGACGAGTCTGACCTGGTTCGGAACGCGGGAGGACGGCCGTCCAACGCGTGATTGTTAAGATTGGGACTCGTTTGCCCCGTTCCAGTCCACTTTGACCAGGACGTCGATCCTGACTATCATGGCTACGGCGGGTTGCATGTATTAGACGCAAACGGTCGTAGGAATTTCTCCAAGTCTATATAGGAGATTTGAAGGCAACTTGAAGTCCACCGGGCCATAAGTAGGCCGGTAGATGGTCGTTGAAACCTCAGGTAAACGACTGGCATTATTCCACAAGAAACAAGCGAACCGCCATGCCTCGGTAGCCTGGGCGTTCAACTATATCTTCTGGGCGCTGGTACAGCTGTTCAAGATACAGGATCTCTCCATCTGTCCCTTAGGTCATAGCCTACTTCAAAGTAACAGGATATTGTTATTGTGAAGCCCTAAAAAGCTCTCATTTCAACGGAAGTCTTTTTATTAGAAAATAACTAGGAGATGAAGAGAACAAAATCTGTCGGAACATATGACCAAAGAGAAATGGTCGCTTGTATTGGACGGGCTCATTCACATAAGAAGCGGGACAAAGGAAAAATAAAAAAAAATCAAAAACCGCCTGGGCTTCAATTTAGTTCCGTGCTATGTCTGGCTCTTACACGTTAACACAAAAGTCCTCATAAAACCACCATATCAACACAATCCATTACGTCTAAATCGTGATCCAGGCGCCGGCAAGGCCGGCAAGACCGACAAGGAGGGTCATGCACGCGGCTAGAGATCCAGCGGCGCTGTCGGAATCCCCCGCCGCACCGCCGGGAATGGTCCCGGCGGTCGCGGTCTGCGATACTACCGCGTTGGGTACCGTCAAAAACCCGGTGGGAACGTTGGGTGCGACGAGCGTGGACAGGTTGGGCACGGCTGCCGCGAGGCCGCCCGCAGCGGTGGGAGTGGGGACGGTCGCACGGGTTTGCTGAACGCCGGTGCCGGTAGTGAGCTGCACGTTCGAGCCCTCGCCCGTCGCAGTGTTGGTACCGGGCAGAGTGGCGAGATTGGAGCTTGCGTCGTTGGTGCTGCCGGTGCTGCTCGGGAGGGGCTGGAGGTTTTCGCCAGTGGTAGACTCGGCTGCGCTAGGTTGCGCGGTGGGGCCTGGGTTCTCCCCAGTTGGAGCGTTGCTGCCTCCCGGAGCAGCTTCACTGTCGCCGCCATTGGTTGAGTTGGTGCCGGGCAGAGGTGCAAGGTTGGTTTTATCGCCGGCAGGCGCACCCTCTCCAATGGTGGAGTTTGTACCAGGCAGGGGAGTAAGGGTGGCATTACCGCCTGCGGGTGCGCCCACTCCGGTGGTAGAGTTGGTAGTGTCGGGTAGCGGCGCCAAGGTGGCGTTGCCACCGGCTGGCGTGCCCTCTCCGATGGTAGAGTTTGTAGCGTCGGGAAAAGGAGCCAAGGTGGCCTCAGCCGGGACCGCACCAGGGGTCGTGGTGTTGGTCAAGTCGGCACCCGGGAGGGGCTGAGGAGCATCAGAAGTGGCCGGAGCCAAGGGGTCCACGACATCGGCGCCGGTGTCGCCTTCCGTAGAATTGTTTAGAGGGAAGGGAGCGGCCGGATCAACGCCAGTGGGAAGAGGAAGAAGTCCTGAGGCCCCGGCAGTGGTTGTTGCCGTAGCGGTTTCGACGATAGGGGCCAGAGGTGAGAGGGTGGGGATAGCAGCAGCTGGAGTATCCAGAGATGCCACGGGGGCTGAGGGTGGAAGCTCGGTAGCTGAGGCTGCAGGAACGTCGGTAGCGCCGCCGACAATCTGAGAAAAGCCTCGAATTGGTGTCGTCTCGGCACCCGGCACGATAGCGACAGGGGCGGTAGCCGTGGGTGAGGCACTGCCAATTTGGGAGAAGCTCTGGATAGCACCTGCTGGCAGGGCGACAGCGGGAGTTGCAATTGGCGCGATGGCAACGGGCGGGATGGTGGGGGTGACCACGATAGCCACCGGGGTAGTCTGCCCCGGAATAGCAACAGGAACACCGCTGTTCAACACGGGAATTGGAAGTAGCACAGACGGCGTAGCGACGGCACCACCGGCTGCAGGAGGGCTGGTGAAAAAGCTAGCTTGCGTGGTAGCGCCAGTACGTTCCGAGATGGGAGTGAACGCCGGAGGGAGCGACGGGAGCACCTGGAGTTGACCGGCAGGAACGCCAGAGTTGGTGTTGACGCCGGGAAGCTCCTGAAGTCCGGCTGCGCCGCCTGCAGATTGTCCAGGCAGTGGTTGAAGCTGAGGAGCAACGCCAGTGGGAGCATCGGCGCCATTACCAGCACCAGCACCATCTCTGTCAGCTTGACCCTGCGTCTGTCCTTGGTTATCTCCAGTCGCACGATCTCCCTCATCGTCGTCATCGTTGTTGTCTCCTCGGCCGTTATCCTCGGCCCTGTTGCCCTCCCCTTGCTGCTGCTCACGGCTGCCCTGGTCCCTGTTACCGTTCTCAGCGGCTATTCCGTTGCCTCGGCCATCGTCTTGACCATTGCCTGCCTCGGCACCAGCACCAGCTCGACTGCCACCTGCCTCGACGGCTCCTGTGCTGGCGTTCTCTGTCTGGTTTCGTAGCTGCTGGGCGTTGCCGACGGCCACTGTCAGCAGCAAGCTGGCCAATGCACTCTTTGAGAATCTCATCGTGTATTTTGTCTGTTATTATCGGCCCTGCCTGGTATTGTCTCGTATAAAGAAAGGGAAATGTAGTGATGTGTTGCGTCGATAGTACTCGCGCGAGTTTGGATTTATATCATCAAAAAGAGGCGTATGATTGTCACAATAAACGAATAGTAAATATACACAAAACTAAGCTGGCCTGCAGTCTCAAAGAGAAAGAACCTGCTGTCAAAGCGAAAGAAGAGAAGAAAGGGCCAAGGTTTAGGCAAATGTGGTGATACGACGAAGAATGGTTGTGAAAAGAAGAGAAAAGTGAAAGAGAGAAAACGCAGTAAACAAGCGGGAGGTCGGGCCCAAGTAGCCTGGTGATGGTACTGGGCGCCGAGATGAGATTGCCGTTGCGTCCCATGGAATTATGCCTTTCCCCGGACTTTTCCATGGAAACAGCGGCCATGGTGTTGTGGTCTGCAAGGGAGCGCTGTTTGAAGCCCTTGCAACCATCGTCTTGGCCCCTTGGACGCCCTGTGGCCGCCAAGCGAGATTTCTCAGATCTAGTTTTTGATGCAGGCCTTGGTGTGGAATTGAGGCTCGTTACCCCGATGCAGGGGCCTCTCCCATGAAAACACAAGAAAAATCCTAGGGTAGTACGAGGTGTGTCAGCATGTTTTTCACAAGTTTGACGGCTTCTTTTTTGGTTCTTCATTCACAGATTTTCCACAGCTTTGTGAGAATGAAGAGTTGCTTCTGCCAAACGTGAGTCTTGTCCCCAGGAACTATAACATAGAACCCTACTGCAGAGCCAATGTTCAGTCGCAGACCACTTGGCACCGACGCCACGAAACAGATCTCTCCCGGAGTGTTGTTGTTCTGGCATCGATGGGCATTAATGGTGGGGTGAGAGCCGTATCGTCACCCATAATGTGAGATGTTATTCTTGGGCAGTTATGATAAGCCCACGGTCTGGCCGCCGGCCGAAACCAGGCCAACAGCAGTGGTGAGGATTGGGAAGACGGATCTCGAAGGCCGAGGGAAAAAGGGGGTTGTATCAGACGATCAGGGGCTGCTGCAAGCGGCACGCAGCGCCGAACGTATTGTAGCCTGCTTTTCATCCAGTAAGGTTGAGAATAAGCATGCAGGCTGTGGTGTGGATGGGACGGTGACTTCAGTTCATCCCGTTCATGCTCCGATATAAGGGCTGTTGGACGCCTGGAAGCAGCCGATGAGTGGGCCCGCCAGCCTTGCCCCTGCAGGTCTTGAAACTCGGCAAGGCGCCGG
>JASAOQ010001354.1:0-14823 GCA_031306065.1 Pseudopyricularia cyperi | reverse complement strand
TTTTTTTTTTTTTTTTTTTTTTTTTAAATTCTTCCTACAAAGAAGAGGGAGATTTGGCTTAATATCCATACATATCGACCGACCCTACGTCGAACGCGTCCGTGATGCGTCAGACTTGCGCGGAACCCTGGGTGAAGCAATTACCTGATATATATACCTATCTTTATTTTCTATTGTCTTTCCACAATTGAACGTCACTGCCTTCGACTGCCTTTTGATCAAATCTTGTATCGAAACTAGGGCTCACGGCATTTTTCGGGCTTATGTGCGCCCCCTCTACGAAGCTTGGACACTCCCCACGGCCACCATACAGCAGACAAAGGTACAAAAAAAAAAAAAGAAAACAAGCGATGGACAAAGAGGGGAAAATATGAATACAGAAACTCAATGTGTCCCTGTATCTCAAGCTGACAGCGATTTGCGCTCTTTCTAGGGTTTTCTTAGCATCCGCTCGTCTTATTGGATCATACACGGCTTCAAACGTCACCCGCTTCGAGCCTCACACCCTCGACGCAGCACCTTGGACACACGCCCTCTTTGGCACCACTGGTATACGTCAACATGGACGGCCACGGAACAGCAATCCACAGCGGACCAAACATGCGCCCTGAAGATTTCATGTTTCTTGGGTCGGACACCGCCGCCATGACCGGCGCCGGGGACCCCTTCGGATTAAACATGGGCTCCGCCATCGAGCTATGGAAAGCTAGTCAGCTCGATGAGATACCATCCGGTGTCCAACACTGGCCATACACTGGGGGGCTTGTGAGCCCGCGAACCCACAACTCGATGACTTCACAGAACTCGAGAAACCCCACGAACCCGGGGAACCAGATCGACCAGACGAACCCGATGGGTCCGATTAACACACCCTCCAGCCCGCCACAATACCAGTCCCCCATCCCACCCAACGCTGCCTCGTCGACGGTCAACCCGAATGAGCTTTCCAGATCCTCGCCATCCCTGACCCCTAGCTCGGGGACATCTCTCACGGCAGCCCTGACATTGCCTCTGTCCAGATGTCAAAGTCCATGCGAGCTCGGAGATGATTGTGATCGCGAAGACAGATGTGACGACGAGTGCGAGGGCACTCCCTGCGACTTGGACACACAGTGCCCCATCCCGCTTGCTGCCTGTGCTGACGTTGAGGCTTGCGATGGTGTCAACTGTTCCGAGAACACCAACTGTACTGAAAACGGCTGCAATGCGGCACTCCCCTGCGAAGGCAACGGCACACTTACCTGCGATGAGGCGCAGGCTGTTGTGGCATTGGCTTACCAGATGACCCAACGTGCCGTTCCAAACGATGCCCAACATACGTTTCAGCACAGCTCCCAGCAGTTGTTTGGGAGCTTTCAGTACCCGGCGCAGTACCAGGGACCAAACGTGAATGATGCCTACTATCCAAGTACGGGCTACACCAACAATGGATCGCAGCGACAGCAAGATCAATCACGTCTTCAGCTGACTCGGCAGACAACAAACTGTATGTTTATCTGCTTGATTTTACTTGGCAACATGTGATGAATTTTACTCAAGTCTTCGGACGTCTGTTGAATCTAAAATTTCACAAACAACTGGCTGACATGAACAATTAACCATCTTTGGTCGTAGCAGCTTACGGAGATACCCACGACTACACCGCATACTACGCCAACGACAACAGCGGCTACGACTATCTCGGTAACGACAATTCCAGATATACCCTTGAAACTCATCATCGCCAGGCAACGGCTAGGCCTCCCGAGATCCTACATCATGTCGTCAACTATCACTACGACCCTTCCAATCCAACTTGCCGGGACTCTCGCCCTTGCATAATGGAGGAGCCCGCCAACTTCATGTACTGTCCTTTGAGCTGTTTGACGGACCATCCGCATTTGCACGACCCCAATGCCTTCTCGCCGTCCTGGCTCGATGACTTGATTCCGGGTCTGGCTGATATTCCGGACTCGATGAAGTCGTGCCATGGCCATGGCTATAGTAGTGCCCATCAGCTTGTCTCGCATATGCTCGAAAGTCACACCCCGATTCTTTTCCAATCCCGTCAAGGAATTGCTGGCACATGCCAGCCTCAGTCGCAAATTCTATCCAATATGCCTTCGACCGTGGCACAGCATACGCCTCTTGAAACCCACTCGGGACCGAGCATCCCAGGACCTAATATTACACAGAATCTCTCGCCTCCAATGCCTGCCGGGGCGGCCCAGACCAATATGCAGATAGTGATGTCGCCGCTCACGGATCGAAGCATGTCTACGCCCCTGGACGAAGTTGTCTTCGAGAACATGGACGGGATCAACATGTGTAAATGGCTTGATCTCGGGGGCAACCCATGCGGGCAGGTTTTTGACAGCACAAAGGAGCTCAGCCAGCACGTCATCAACCACCACCTCAAGAATCTCGACAAGCAAAACAACGGCTATCATTGCCGGTGGATGGGCTGCAAGCGTCACTTGGAAGGGAAGACTGGGTTCCCCCAAAAGAGCAAAATAGAGCGGCATGTGCAGACCCACACAGGTGGTAAGTTGGGGATCCTTTCGTTGCATTTGGCCATTCACTATTTCCGCATGCTGACTTGTTTTCCCCGTTTCCGTCCAGACAAGCCATTTAACTGCGACGTGTGCCAAAGAGCCTTCTCCGCCAAGCAGGCTCTGGACCAGCACATGCTGATCCATCTGGACGAGAAGCCTCTGAAATGTGAACATCCAGGTTGTAACAAGACATTTCGGCAGCAAAGCGCAAGAAGTAAGTTAAGCAACAAGCACTATCCATCCGGACGTGGGACATCCAAAAAAAACTTACACACTCTTCCGTCTTGCTTTGTTATCTAGCTATGCACATGCGAGTCCATACCAAGGAACGGCCGCTCAGCTGCGAGATCTGCGGCCGGAGGTTCAGCGAGTCGTCCAACCTGGCCAAGCACCGCAGGACCCACGCCGCCGAGGGCACGTACGTCTGCAAATTTCCAGACTGCAAAAAGTCGTTTCACCGACTGGATCAGCTGAGGAGACACAGCAAGATGCACGAGGCCAAGCAGAGAAAGATACACGAGGCCAAGGAGAAGAGGATTGTCGAGGCGAAGCTGAAGAAGGATGCTGACGTCGCGTCTTCCTCTGATGAGCCTGTGTAGTAGAGTAAAACGAGTGGGAGGACTTGCTCTTGTTCCTTGTTTGTCCAGAAAAAAAATATGAAGAAGAAACTAGAAAAAGGACGTATAGACTAAGAATAACGACTACCTGAAATGAAACGAGAATATGAAAAAAAAAGAACCGGAAAAGAGCCCCTCTAAAACAAACTGCATAGTAGGGGAGCGGGAAACCAGGGAATCCAGACTTTCACGAATTCTGGTATCGCTCTCTTTCTATCATTTCCTAGATTCCTTGGTCTTACGCTCTTTGATCAAGCAGGTCCGACTACTTTCAGGTCTTTGTCGCCCTGCCTGACAGATACCCAGCGAGTATCGACTATATACGGGTGTGTTGAGACCCACGGATTGTGATGGTTACAGCTTATTGAACACAAAATGCTGGGTTAGACATATTTGATGTGAGGACCGGTGATGATTTTTACCCCAGTGAGCATGCAAGGCAGTCTGCGGTGACGAGGGGAACCCTGAGCCTGAGTATCAAACTTGAGGACGTCATCTGCGTTATACCGTCTTTTCGAGAGCCGACAATTCGAGACATCCGAATAGGATGGATACCTGAATAGGCACCTATCTACCTTGGTACTTGATGGACGTCGAGATAAGACAACTAGCGCGTTCCAGACTAAGTGCAGATGACCGGCTTCATTGGTGATGGGTATTTGTTACTCGAGGGTTTTTTTTTGCTTCTTTGTTACCATCGTCAAAGTTGATTTCACGGGCTAGGCAAACAGGCAAAACGGCCGGGCCGGGTTGTGTTCATCATTGGTATTTTCTTTCTTCCTCATAACAGACAGGAGCTCTCGCATCCCGCCCAACGCCGATGTGGTTCCCTTTCCCCATTGATCATGATGACGCCGGAAGGGAGAATTCATGATACGAGCCCCTTTTTTTCCTATCTCGCGAAGAGAAAAAAAAAGGGTAACAAGAAAACAGAAAACACAAGTTTCGTCTCCTTACTCTTTTCCCCCCTTCCTTGTGGAGCAAACAAGACCTTTCCCGACCGGGGATATGCCATTTCGCATCCATCGCGGATGCCCTGATTCGTAACAAGAAAAAAATAAATGTTGCTTCGATGCTGCGTTTTGTTGGAATCATCTTTGTGCTTCTTTTTGATTTTTGTTGCGCCGCCCCTGACGTAAGAGACAGAGAAGAGAGAAAACCCAGGACCCAATGGCAAGAAAACAAAACGCAACTCCTCCCACCTGCCCTTTCCCTTTGCCCAGAATTGACGAAATTAAAACCACCGGAGGACCGCGTTTACTCGGCCTAAATATCAGGGAAACAAGGCTTCAGTCAGCATTACTGAGCGAAGTAAAATTGACATGTGATACCCCACAAACTCTCTACTCACCTTCACGAAGTAGTTCCTCTGGGAGAAGTGTTGCTGGCGCTTGCGGGTCTTCTCAAGGGTCCTGGATGCGTCCTCCTTTGAGAGGCGGCGACGGATGGCGCGGGTCTGCTTCGCCCTCAGGTCGAGGGGGAGGTACTTCTTGTTCTTGTAGAACAAACGGAGTTGCTGCCTTTGCTTCAGGTTGATGACAGTCAGGACGCGGGCGATCGACTTCCGGATGTCGTGGCTGGGAGCAGATGAAAGTCAGAAAAAGGCATTTTTATTAAACGAAAACACGCCGGTCCGCGTTGACTATTTCGAAATCCTGGCCCCAACAGCGATCTGACATTGAAGCCGTCTGATTTACTGTTGGGCAGAGGACCGGGTGTAGTCGACGAGTGTAGGGCAGCGCGTACATCTTGTTCAGTTTGGTGCCGGATGAAGCGATCTTCTGGATGCGGAGCTGGTTGAGCTCGGTCTTGAGCTCGTTGAGCTGCTTGATGAGCTCATCCTTATCCTTGCCCCAGAGGGCTCCGGCCTTGACTTTGCTGGTGGACTATTTTCCCAGCAAAAGGTCAGCATTTGGCCCCGTATGTTGTTTTCAAGTTGCTCCTGCTGCTGCCCAAGTGCCCGAGCCCGAGCCCCAAGGACTCCATTTTTGAAGCGAATTTCGTTCGTTCTCTGCGAAGTCGACGTTGGCTGGTTGATTTATTTCGCGGGACGGCCTTTGTGGCTTCAACGGGTGTGGTTGTCATCGGTCGCCCGTCAAGCGCGAGCGTCGGTTCCAATCCCCTCTTCTTGGTCGTGGTTTGGCACAAGCAACTTGTGCGGCAGCAGGGAGCAGGAGCAGAGTATCCATCGATTAACGTACCATTTTCGGATATGGGTTAGTATCGTCGGATTCGGGAGGGCGAAAAGAGAATGTCGTTTCAAAGTGTCGTCGTCGCGCGGCGTGAAAAAAAGATAGGTCGAATGCACACAATTGGGGGGACAAATTCCTCACACAACCCTCAAAATGTTCAATCACGTGAGAATGGGATTGTAAAAGTGGGGTATGAGAGTGGAATCACTGTGCGTAACAACTAGCACTGTACGTTTACCCCTGCATCTCAGGGACAGGAAGTCCAGTTTGAGGCTGGCAGTTGGGGCCGCAAAGCTCGGATGGTCACAGGTCAGCCATCGTCAACTCCTTTGTCATCGAACCGACCAAATCGCAACCTGTAATCCGCTCGAATTAACCTTATTGACTGGGAACTCTGCCGGGATTGACGCAGGACCTTCCACAACAAAACCATCGCGGCATCGCTTGCCACAGACTAAACCAACACCCAAATCGCAAAACGGAGATGTCGTCATCCGGAGCCGGCGGCTGGACCCAGCTGCTGCGGCAGGCTCGCAACTTGCAGAAAGAAACCGAAACTTTGTTTCAAACATACTCCCAAATCGCAACTTCGAGCAGTATACCAGCGAAGCCTACGGACCAAGAGCAAGAAACGGAGGCTAAGCTGCGAGAACTATTAGAAAAGGTACGGCAAGGCCCGTCCGTCTTGGAGTTCCTGGCTGCTGGTTAATTTCATGGGGGGCCCCAGACGGCCTCCACATCATACAATCGATTCAGCAACTGACATGATAGGCTTTCGCTTCCACCAGCGAGAAAATGTGATAGCGCAACTCAACCGCCTCCTCGACTCGGACGCGGCCCTCACGGCCTCGGCCATGAAGCAGAGCAATCTCGCGCTCCTCCGGGACAAGCTGGTCGAGCATCGACGCGACCTGCCGCGGCTACGGTCGCGGATCCAGGAGGCGCGCGACCGTGCGAACCTGCTGTCCAACGTGCGCAGCGACATCGACGCCTACCGCGCCAGCAACCCGGAGCAGGCCGAGGCCGAGTACATGTTGGACGAGCGGCAGCGCATCGACAACAGCCACGGCATGGCCGACACGGTCCTCGCGCAGGCTTACTCCATCAACGACAGCTTCATCGCCCAGAGGGAGACGATGGCCAACATCAACCGTCGCATCACGATGGCGGCGAGTCAGGTGCCCGGTATTAACATGCTAATCGGGAGGATATCAGCCAAGAAGAGGAGGGATGGGGTCATAATGGGCGGCTTTATTGCCGTGTGCTTCTTTGTCTTTTGGTTTCTCTTGTAAGATTCAGAGCGTGGCCGGCTTGGTCTGACACTTGCCAGCTGGCGTGTGGTCCAAGGGAGAAGGTATCTTATGCGGCTTCTTTGCAATTTGTACAAGCATTGGCGTTGAGGTTGGGTGGCGTTCAGGTCTGATACGGTGGTTCCATTTTTTCGTAGTTACATTAAAGCAGCGCTCGAAGTATGGGCAGGGATGGGGTATCTTCTAAATTGTATATGGCACTTCTCAAAGAACGAGAGGGCAACATGCTTATTTTACACATATGCTTGCATGTTACATGTTTCAAGTCATCGTGGCAGCAGCCCACCACTGCTCAAGACACGCAACAGCTTCCTTACGGCTGGGCCTCCATCTCATTCAGCATGCGTTGCAGGCCCTTGACCAGGCTCTGGCGTTCGTCTTCGTCGCTGTACCCGCTGCCGGCCCAGCGGATGCGCCAGCTGCTGTCGACGAGGTACGTGTAGCCAACTCTGGCGTTCAGCAAGCCGATCGACTCCCTGACATCCATGGAGATGGCCTGCTTGACGATAAAGTACTTGTCCCAGTTCTCCTCGCCCACCTGCCTTCTGAGGTTGCCCTGGAACATGCTAAGCACCCACTGCTTGAGCAGCTGGTCCTCGACGTTAATTCGTACGAGCTGCGCGTCCCCGCCGCTCGCAGCCAGAACCTCGTGCAGCTCCGGGTTCTCCTTGACACCGATAAACGAGTTGGCCTGGCTCTCGGCCCACTGACTGCTGAAGATGGAGACCACCGAGGCCTTGCCGGCCAGTGTCGTCGTCGTGTCGCGCGGCGCAGGGTCAGCCTTGGAGAGCGTCTTGCCGAAGAAGTTGGGAAAGTACAGGGCGTGCTCGGCCTTGAAAAGGCGCGGAGGCGCAACGAACGACTTGCCCTTGTGCCACTGCATGTTGCTCCAGTCGCGGAAGTACGGACGGACGTACTGCTCGATCCTACGGGGGGGAGTCGGGGTGCAGTGTTAGCCAAGGGAATAAGGAACAGGTGGCGGGAGGTATCTCCCGGCCGCTAATGACGAGATCGAGGCCGCGTGTTTGGCCCCCTAGAGATCGGCAGCGACGTACATTTTCTTTCGCTTGATGAGGTGCTTCTCGTAGTTGACAAAATCATCTCTCCGCTGCTTGATGCTCCGCATGTCAAGCCCGGAGTTTTCGCCCGGCATGGGCGGGTCCTTCATGCCGATGGGTCGGGCCAGCGGCCGCGGCTTGAAGTTCTCGTCGGCCTGCTTTCCGTACGACCGGGGCGCGTCGCCAAAGGGGCTGGCCTCGGGCGGCTTCTGCTCCTGGGTCAGCGCCTTGATAAAGCTCGGCTTCTCGAGCAGCACCTCTTCCTGTTTGCCATGCTGTTGCGGCGGCGCCGGGGTCTTGGATCGGGGTTGCTGTTGTGCTGCTTGGGGTTGCTGCTGTTGGAGTATCGGGCTCGAGAGGCTGAAGGCGCGTCGTTGGCAGGCAGAGCAGGCCAGAGACCGTGTGCCGACCCTCGCACTTATGCTTGGTATCATGACTGGGGGTTTTGATCTGTTCCGTCCGGGCTGTGCTGGTGACGGAAAAATGTGGGTGCACGACGGCGAATGCGGGCATGGGGGAATAGGTGACCGTGCCGGAGCTATGCTCGGAGGTGCTGAAATTTATGCCGCCGAGACCAACATGGAAGCTGTTGGTGGGGCTCAGTCAATCGGGAAATCCAACCGATGATGACTTGTTGGTGGAGATGTCAAAACTGACGTCTTTCTTTTTCAATTCTACTCTTTGCAGAATCGCCATGTCACCAGAGACATCGATTCTTAGAATAAGCAATTCCGCTCAGAGATGCCATGAAAGCGGCAGATGGGCATAGACAGCGCTTTGCTAGTTTGGCCAGACTGCTTACCTCAACTTGGCAACTCCCTCGTCGTGCAAAAAGCCGGTTTGGCACCGGTCGGCACGTCTACGATCAGGGGCAACGAAAGGACAGCCTATTACATAAGCAAATTATTACCCTGAAGTACAAAGTTCGTCAGTCTTGCGCAACGCGACGCACAATGCTTCTCTTCTTTGTCCATGTACTCAGTATCCGTTTTACATTAGTGCCTGGCGCTCACGGCGTGGATAACTGGTATAGATGTTTAGTACTGCTGTCACGACTAAACGGAAAAGATAATATGTCAAGTATCACTACTGGAGATCAATATTGTCTGCCTATATCTGGACTCTTTTCAGTTACTAGCCAAAATCCGTTTACAGCCATGGCCTCTCAAGCTAACCCAAATCACGATATCTCCGGATTAACAGCTTTTATCCATGCGCATAACCTTTCTGTGTGTATAATCTGTTACTTACCTTTCCTATTCAAAAGACTCATGCTTAGATATATTCATATGCAGGTCAAATTCGCATACACAGTTTTTTTTCGCTAGTGCCCTGTGCCGTTTGTCAGTACGCAGCTCAAAAAGACTGTCACTACTGTGTAACCTTGACAACAGCCGTGCTGCCAGCCTCGGCAACAAAGTCGAACCAGTGGTCCTCGTCCTGGAACATCGTATAGACGCGCCATTGCATCTGCGGCGGCCGGTCTTTCAAGTGGGCAAACTGCGACTGGATCGCAGCGACGATTGCCTCTTCGCAGGCCGATCCCCTCAGGTCGGGCGAGTCTACAATGATGGTTGAGACGTTGCCCAGGCGTACAGCCTCGGCCGCGGCAACGCGGACCTCGCGGGCTTCGTCGCTGCCGTCGGCGCTGCCCGACAGGTGTGCGGCCGTTCGACCGTGCGGCCCGAAGAAGAAGATGGAGGTGCAGCCGTTGACACCCTCCACGGCCAGCTTCTTGTCCGCTGCAACCGACTTGGTCTCGCCCATGGTGACTTCAGCGCCTTTGTTAGCGCTGCTGCTGGATGAAGATGCCATCTTGAAAGCCGAGTGCCTAGTCCTAGAGAGAGGGTATACTGCTTACCGAGGGCAGGTGTCAAGAATACGATCCCCGAGTTGACAGGGGCGTCTGCGTCCAAGATTTTCCTGAGCGAGGTGGTGTTTCTTGATGTCAAAAGGTCGGGCTCTCAAAAGCTATCGCAGTGAACGCCAAATCGAGCGGCTTATGTACCTATCCAGTGGTGCGGTTTTGTCTCTTTGTTTTCCGGATACAGGGGGCTTGTCGGGATCTGGTCAATGATATTGCCAGAGGTAAACCTTGCCATGGACCTTTGACGGCTTTGTTATGTATGTTCCCCTCTGAACCCTTACCAGCTGAATTTCTTTGTTCGCAGAACTGTGCCAAAAGGGGTGGCTACATGCCTATGTTCTGTCTGGAGGACGTGGTTCATCGCCGGCCATCACTGACTTGACAGGCATACCGACCTCCTGTTTTGGCGGGCAAAGCCTTGGGGTCCCTGCATTAGAATTCTCGACTAGCTTTTATGGCGATCCTAAAACTGAGAGGAACTCAGTGTGCCCTTTCGTAATTCGGATATGCATGATCTTGCTAGGAACCAAACCAAATATCCTGCTATCTGTAAGTACAAAGCTGTGAAGGCTCACTAGCTCGTCCCGGGTTGTGTATGCTACTGATCCCATAACTTTCACAATACACATTTCTGTCGAGCTTGATCGCCCCTAAAAGCATGCTCTTTCAAACAGCGAAAGACGGTGGCTGAGGCGGTTGGAGGCTGAACGCATTGTCTCGCCACGAACAAGTCCTTTGTTTCCCACATTTTCAAGGTCAGAATTCACATTTGCGGAATGTATGGATTATATGGAGAGTAAACAGAAAAGAGGCTAATTCTAAGCAACCCCTGGCATAGCCTTTGTTTTACGGAGTGAATGCTGACGAAGTTACTCCGTAACCAAAACTGATTTTCTTCCTGGTTGCAGAACTGTTGCCATGCCATACAATGCTCGGTAAAGCTTCACTACACCCCCTTTCTCGTGATGCTTGGTTGTCCAGATGTATTAACACAGCAACATCCTGCTGCCAAAACCTCAAATTTCAGTGTTGCCAACTCACTACACAACTGCTTCTACATACAGTAACTTGCATCTACAACATCTCATACAACACCTTACAAATACAACAACTCACAACTACAACTCCTCACAACTTCAACACCATACAAATACAATCAACAGACAAAATGTCTCTCGATGTTCTCTCTCGCCTACCAACCGAGATCTTCAACGAGATCGTGGCCGCAAGCGTCTCTTCTCGTGACCTCCGCCGCGCACTGCGCCTGCGCCTCGTCTCCCGCGCCTTCGCCACCACCACCCTGTCCGCAATCTTCAACGCTTGGGACGATTTTTGTAAGACTGTGGGTGGTGAAGAGTCCGAATATGGCCTGCGCTTGCCCGAGGAGACGATGCGAAAGCAGTTCATCCACCACATCACGTCGACTCGCCTGCATCAGGACAGCAATTTCGTGCACACGATACGGTGCGTTGCCGGTGCCATTGCTCGGTGGCGCCTGATCCGCTCTGACGAGTCTGCCGTCGCCAAAGCCAACTGGCAAGAGCGCCTCCACGTCGAGTATGGGCACTGCGTGGTCGAAATAACCCCCTGGCTTCAATTCGATATCTCTCGTGTCGTCGCCAACCCCTTGATGATTCCCAATTGTGACCATTTGCAATTAGAGGCAGAATGCGTCAATTGGGTTGTGGGCTTGTGTGCTGCAAGCATGGGCGAGGAGAAACTCATGCGTGAGGAGCTTCATCGGCATGGCTCTAACATGCTTAAGGATGGCGGCCGTGCCCTGTTAAGTTCCGTTGCAATGTCTGGTCGCCCGGACCTGTTGGCTTCCCTCATCAAAGAATATGACATCAAGCCAGACTTGGGAGGACTTGCTGATGCTATCTGCGCCGCCTTGAAAGGCGGTAGTCTCGAGGCGTTGGAGTACCTGTTGGAACTCGCCAAGCAACCTTTGGAGGCGGTCAATGGTGATTTTCATGACTTGCTGTACTTTCGCAAGAGTCTGCTTGAGGGTTGCAAGACGACTCACAGTACGGCCTGCTTCCGGAGAGCGACTGGGTTCTACCACAGCAACGTGCCTTCAGACGACAGCGACGAATTGCGCTGCTATCTGGCGCCAGAGGAGATGCGCTTGATAACAAATCGCTTGTACAAAGCTGCCCGCGAGGGCGATATCGAGTTCCTGAACTGCGCGATGACGACCCCAGTTTCGCAATGCGCAATAGAATATTGCTGCGACGAAGAGATGGACGAACTGATGGATCAAGCCCTCCTCAGCTGTCGCTTGGAAATCGTGGAGCGCGTGATGCGTGAGGGGGCCAAGATCAGGCCTGACGCTATCTCGGCTGCCATGGCGAGCGGTTCCGAAAGGGTTGCGGAGTGGGCCATTGGCCAGATCATGGCACAGAGCGATGATTCTGTGGGCGCGGCCGGGGCCGGGGCCGGGGCCGCAACCGGGATCGGGAGCGATGGTTCCTCGGTCCTGCAGAGCACCGAAGCACGCAACAATACCCTCAAGGGTGCACTGTTGGAGGGCCTGCAGCGGGCCACCGACAGAGAGCACGAAGAAATCGTTCGCTGGGGCAAGGCAAAGGTTCAAGAGATGTTCGACCTGGACCTATCTGACGTCGACGTCACATCGTGCCCAGGCTATTTTCTTGACTTTGTGGTGCCGTTGTTGCCGATACAGAAGCAAAACCCCGTCCTCGAAGCAGACGTCAAGGCCTGCGTGTTATGTCGCCGTCAGCCACAGTGGCGCATGTTGATGAGGTTATTTAGTCTGTGTCACCCTGGTGGAATTCCTTCAACACCTTGGGTATCCCGATCCCCCGGGACAGAGTAAGTACCTATGTAACCTTAGATAAGCGATGTGGGTCAACATCCTTCCATTGATTGGACAATTACCCCACATCGGTTACCTTCGGCCATTCCCCAGCTAGACGTCAGTCAGTCGCCTTAAGCCGCTGCGGCAACCCTCGGTCGAGGGGTAAAGGGACAAAGACAAGCCTAAGCCCAAGCCCAAGCCCTCGAGCATTTTGCTAGGTTCCTCAACACAATGGCGTTGTTTTGATCATCTTTCACTTTGATTCTTGAGTCGTGACCCTTCTTCGTTATCCAGCTTCGTCCATTTCTTTCTCTCTTTATCTTCGAATTGACTACACAGCTATCCAATGCCGAGTGCGATTTTGGATAAAATCCAAGTGATTGCCGCCGTCTACAGCTCTTTCCATATCATCCCTTCCGTCTGATCCGCCCCGACCCTGTCAATGTTTCTCCAGCGAGGCTCGAGGCAGTTGCTCCGGCAGCTGCCTAAAGGCGTCGTCGCCGGGTCGGCGATCCCCGCTGCAACAACAGTCGTGAGCAGCAGATCGCGGCAGCAACCACCCACACATCAACGCCAACAACAAAGGCAATGCCGCACCACAAGGAGCTTCCACTCGACTAGGAGACAACTCGACGTGAAGCCGGTACTGCTGGCCGACATTGGCGAAGGTATGTCCAAACAAACATCTCCCAACAGCGTGTACCCCGCCCTCGGACGCTGACACGTTTCCCCACCTCGTCATCGTCATACAGGTATTGTAGAGTGCGAAATTATTCAATGGTTCGTTGAGCCCGGCGCGCGCGTCGAGGAGTTCTCACCGCTATGCGAGGTTCAGAGCGACAAGGCGTCGGTCGAGATTACGAGCCGCTTCAGCGGCGTCGTCAAGAGGCTATACTATGACGCCGGCGAGATGGCCAAGGTCGGCAAGCCATTTGTCGACATCGATATAGCTGGTGACCCGGAGGCCGAGATAAAGAAGGCGGTGGCTGGAGACCTACAGCCCACCAAGTCAGTGGAGCAGGTGACACCAAAGATCGTCGACACGGCGCCCGACATGCTTGGCACTCCGGCCGCAGTTCTTGGTGGTGCTGGGAATGGCGTGGGGAGGATAAAGGGCAAGTGCGCTGCGCTTGCTACGCCCGCCGTGAGACACCTCAGCAAGGAGCTCAAAGTCGATATCAACGACATTGATGGGACGGGACGGGATGGGCGAGTGCTCAAGGAGGACATTTATAAGTTTGTTAAAAGTTCACAAACAAGCAGTGATGCTGCCCAGGCACCCGCAACACCAACGCCAACCAGGAATGCACCAACAGGGCCAGCCCCAGCGCCATTGCCGTCCCAGCCCGGCACGTCGCAGACCGAGGAGGTCACTCAGCTTTCCCACACGCAGCAGATGATGTTCAAGGCCATGACACGCTCGCTTACCATCCCTCACTTCCTGTACGCCGACGAGATTGACTTTACGAGCCTTGTCGAGCTCCGCACCCGGCTCAACAAGGTCCTCGCCAACGGCAGCAGCGTCGGACCCGGTGCAACTGACGTCTCGAAGCTGTCATACCTTCCCTTCATTATCAAGGCTGTGTCCCTCGCACTCTACCAGTTCCCGATCCTGAACGCGCGCGTCGACATACCATCAGACGGCGGCAAACCCACGCTGGTCATGCGCAGGCAGCATAACATCGGCGTGGCGATGGACACGCCGTCCGGCCTCCTGGTGCCCGTCGTCAAGAACGTCAACGAGCGCAACGTGCTCTCCATCGCGGCGGAGCTCGTGCGGCTACAGTCGCTCGCGACGGCCGGCAAGCTCAGCCCGGCCGACATGTCGGGCGGCACCATGACGGTGTCCAATATTGGCAGCATCGGCGGCACCTACCTCAGCCCAGTCGTAGTCGAACGCGAGGTGGCAATTCTGGGCGTGGGTCGCATGCGCACCGTCCCCGCGTTTGGCGAGGATGACAAGGTAGTCAAGAAGCACGTCTGCAACTTTAGCTGGTGTGCGGACCACCGGGTCGTCGACGGCGCCACCCTGGCTCGGGCGGCCAACATGGTAAGGCAGGTTGTCGAGGAGCCGGATGTCATGGTCATGCACCTCAGGTAAACGAGGGGTGCATGGGGCACCCTCTGGTTCAGGATCTGGGAGGGGCGTGTCGTTGATGTATATAGGACGAGACAAAGAGCGATATGAATGAAAGCTACGTTTTGGACTTCTGCTGCTACCCGTATTACTAAGATATTTTTGGTCAAGTCAAATGCACTTGATGCTGGCAAACCACACCTCGTCGGACAAAAATTGAGAACGGCAAACTACACAAGTGTCTCCCGGCACGCCCCGAAGCTGCAAGTCGCCCGATGCAGACGTAAAGCAGCCTAGGTACTTTAGGTATCTCAATAAGGATGTAGGCACAAAACGACATGCAACCC
>JASAOQ010001349.1:9193-23939 GCA_031306065.1 Pseudopyricularia cyperi | reverse complement strand
GTGCAATACAAAAAAAAAAAACAGAAAAAAAAAAAAAAACATTCGCCTTGTACAATGCAAAGCGTCCGGCCCCGGTGACACGGGGGGCCATGTACATCAATTTGGAGAAAAGACCGTCCAGACCCTTTGTGCCACCACTAGAAACCAGCTCTAGCACCACAACTCACCTTTTGAGACTATCTGAATTTGGAAAAGCCGAATGTCTCCTCAACTGTTCTAGACTTGACTTTGGGAACGTTTGGGGGAAAAGAAAAAGAAAAAAAAATATTGCCACACATCGCATCACACCACACAAAGAGAAACAAAAAAAAAAAAAAAACATGCCCTCTTCTCCCACTGTCATCAGTTTTCTTCAACCGACCACCAACAAGAAGCATCTCCTCGGCTGCACAATTTCACATGGTAGTTGGCTCCATGGGGAAAAGAAGCATATAATAGAGCAGCTATATCGAGTCCCAAGCGGTCCTCTCTTGTGATTTGTCCCCCAACGCCCTATAGCAAATAGTTGTGATATACTTCTTCCGCTTGCCAACGAAATCCTCTGAAGGATTCCTTACTGCATCTGCTTCTGCCTCTTGAGAGCCCCAGAAAGTGTTTTTCAAGTTGCTTGCTTGGTATTTGTACCTTGGCCAAATCAGCTCAAAACAGCTCCGGCTCCTCAGTTTTCATCATCACGCCCGCTGTCCTAAAAACCATGAATCTAACTCACACCACACACCACTGGTCCAGTACATCCTACTCAACGGTCAAATGCCAACATAAAAAGCAAAGCTACCGAGATGCATGCTCATCCTGTCTAGAAAGAAAGCCATTTACTGATGTGTCAAGTTTGAACTTCTACCCGCCAAACACAACGAGATCAACCGGTTCAACTTGTCCTGTGGAACAACAATTTGTCCACCAAAATACCACCCCCCCGTCCGCAGAGTACACTCTATTATCATCAAATTATTCGCAGCCAAAGTAAAAGTGAAAAAAAACCCCCTAGAAATGCTGAATACCAACCAACCCATCAAAGTTCCTCAATGTAGACATACAGGGTCATCAACCACAACCTCCCAGCCCTCCACTTTGTCTGCTTCTCCTGCAAACACCCATCAAGACGAAAGGCTCGACACTGCGATGGCCACGGCTTGCGTGTCCGAATGCGAAATGGACACGCTGATCTTCTTAACCTTGGCCTTGTTCGCAGCATCGCTCGCGTCGCCATGGAGCTAGAATACCCATGTTAGCATGCTGTTTACCTCAGAGAAAGCCGTCGAGTAAATCAAGGAACAAAAAAGAAATAGAAAGAAAAAACTTACCACAACTGTGGGAGCACCGTTGCCGTCCCGTCCAATCTCAATCTCCTTCAGCGGAGCACCGGCTCCTTTGCTCGCAACACCCAGAGACTTAAAGACAGCCTCCTTCGCCGACCACCGCCCGGCAAACGCGGCCCGTGGGTTTGGCGAGCTCCTGCAGTACTCGATTTCCTTGGCGGTAAAGTTGCGCTCCACAAAGGTATCGTTGTCAATGTTGATGCCCTCAATGTCCTCAAAATCCACACCGACCTTGTTCGTAGGACTCTCGAGGCTCTTGGCAAGTGACTGCACCATGTCGATCGTGTCTTTGGCCTTGGGCGAGGCCGGCTTCTGAGACGATTGCTTCATAAAGTCGCTCGGGAATGTCAGCTGACCCGTCTTCTTGTCCTCCTTGACCCTGGCATCGGGGTTCAGGAGAACCTGTTGAAGCTGCTCGTCAGTGTACGGCGACTTGTCCTTGGCGACAAAGAGCGTGTTGTTGATCAGGCCGTTGTGGAAGAAGCGGTAGGCCTTCTTCTGACGGGCGCTCAGCTTGGCACGGTACTCATCAAAGGTTCCCTTGTCCAGAGTAGCAAACAGGTACTTGGGGTGGACACCGATGGCCTGGGCACCCTTCTGGCCGAAGCCAAAAGAGGTCACCGAGAACGCCTTGATACCATCAGTCTGGAGACTGCGGCTCGGGTACACAATGTAGTCAAACTTCTCCATGACCTCATCGACATTGTCGGCGTTCCGGTTGCCAGGCACAAGACCAGTGTCGAGCACTTGCAAGCAGCCGTTCAGCATCCATGCACCAGCGGCACCCTTGGGATGACCGGTGAGGTACTTCTGGAAGATACCAAGGACAGCGTTGCCCTTGGTGCGACCCAGGTGGGCAAGCTGCTGGCAAATGACTGAGGATTCGTTCTTGTCGTTGGCCTTGGTAGATGTACCGTGGAACGAGGCAACCTGAAGATCGTCAACGGTGAGACCCCATGTCGCCAGAGCGCCACGAAGAGGAGCGATGCTGGGGTCGCTCTTCCAGAAGTGGTTTCCAAGACTGCGGAGAACATCCTTCTCCTGCCTGGCAGCTTCCTTCTCAACGTGAAGAGCCCGGTCAGCGAGATACTCCTTCTCGTTCAGGTTCGGGTCGGCCGACTTCATAGCCGCAACCTCCTCGGCAAGGTACTCGAGCTCCGACTCCTTCCATTGCTCAATCTGCCTCTTTCGGAGATTGATCTGGCGGCGTCTGTAGTTGATGTCCAGAAGCGGCGAGGGAAGCTTGCCCGCGTGCTCCTTGGCCGTTGTGAGAACACCCTGGCCGGGAGCCGGTACCGAGCGGCCAATCTTGTCAGATGCAGTGGTAGTCAAGGCCAAGACGCCGTGAATGGGAACGCCCATGTCAAGCGCCAGCTTGGCGGTCATGATGACTTGGATACCGCAGCCTTGGGCCTCCATGAACCCGTTACGGGTGGTGGTGGTAGGACGCGACATCTCCTTTGGTGTGCGACCATGCGCAAACTCGTCAACGGCGTTGCTGGTGGCCTTCATGTTGGCGAACTCGTAGGAGCCTTCTTCACCAAAGTCGTCGAAACCACCCACGAAGCAAACACGGGCCTTGCCCTCCATGATGGTCTCGTAACCAATGTCAACAGACTCGACAGCGGTAGCACAAGCGCCAACAGGGGTCTTGATGGGGCCAGAAGACGAGATAAGAAGCATGTTGACCCATGCACTCATGGTGTTGATGAAAGACTCCTGCAGAATGTCGTTTTGGAGAGGCTTGTCCAGATACCTGTCGCGGTGCATTCCACGGAGTGCAGCGGCACCTCCCATGCCCGAACCGACACAGTTGCCCACCTCCGACACGTGCACGTACTTGTAGAATTCGTACGGGTCGGTGATACCAGAAGAAAGCAGAGCCTCGACGGTGGAGACAAGAACGAACAAGGCCACCGGATCAACTTGCGAAATGATGTCGTCAGGAACACCGTAGCGCTTGGCATCCCATCCAGTAGGGATTTGACCAGCGACGAGGCGGTCGAACCGAAGAGCCTTGGGAATCCAGAGTCCAGCTCCCTTCTTGAGGCGGACCGTGTACTGGTCAGAGTCGGGGATCTCGAAAATCTCGACCTTGTCGCCATGCTCCCGCTTGAACTCCTCTGCAGTGTCCTTTGAAGCCTCAAAAGGCTCGAGGTCCTCCTCGATGACAACCTCGTGAAGAAGCTGCTTCTTGTTGGGGTCGTAACCGCCAAATAGCTCAGGCTCAATGAGGCGGATACCCGAGTGCTCGAGGATGTACTTCTCGTACTTGCTCTTGATGTCCTTGTCATCGACAGGCTCGCCAGTCTTGGCGTCAACCCATCCGGCGTAGGGCTTACCCTTGATCATGCCGTTGTGATTCTTGATGAGGCCCATAATCCAGGCCATCTCGACACAGCCTTCCAGCGAGAACTCGCCGTAAGCCTCCATCTCCCATCGGGTACGAGAGTTACCCCAGGGGCCGACCTCGGCAAAACCGGTGACCACAACAACCTTTTCCAAATCAACCATTCCCTTGAGTTTGTCATTCAGGGGAGCAACCTCTTGCTCCCAGTCGGGAACGCGTGGGAAGTCGAACTTGATGTTGGCGCGGGGGTCGACGACCTTCTTCTTGTAGAGGTTCTCAGAGTTGGCACCGTTGACGATCTTGTCTTCAATGGAGGTTTCTTTGGTGACGGACTTGAGCACCTCGCTCCTCTCCATGATATCTTTGCGCAGAGACGTCATGACCGTGTTCAGGTTCGGAATGAACTGAAGCCCGCCGTTCAAGTCAGCAAACACTGGTTCCTGTTGGCACAGATCCACAATGACAGGCGACATGAGGCACAAGAGGTTGAATGCCATTTCCTGCTGTGAGAATGTGCGGACGCCAAACGCCTCGACACCTTCCGCGACGACGTTGTTCCCTGACATCAAGCCAGTGCCACGCGTCCAGCCGATGATGGCACCGCAGATCGTGAGGTAGTTACCCCAGTCCTCGGCGTGCCACCTGTTGAACAAGGTCTCCAAACCCAGCTTGGACTCTGAGTAAAGACCATCGCCGCCGAAAGTACCATGGTTGGGCGAAAGAGGGAGTATGACTTGTGCAGGCCGTGTCTCGAAGCCGCGCTCGGCCTTCTGAGTCTTGACCTTTCCGAGTAGGCGCAACAGATTCGTCAGCATGATTCGGTGGGCAAGCTCAGACTTGGAATCGATGCCGTCAATCTGTCTACCAGTCTCGGAGATTGCAGCGAATGGGACAATGTAGTCAAGGTCCCAGCCGAGTCCGTTCTTGGTATCGTAAATGTAGTCAACGAGAGCCTCCACATCTTGCTTGCTGCCTTGGTTGAATGGCACTACAACAAGCTGTGACCCCCGCGCACCGTACCGGGCGTACATGGCCTGGTAGTACTCCGTGACCTCTCTTGAGAAGCGGCTGGTGGTAACAACGACGTGCGCTCCGCCGCTGATGAGCCCCTGGAGCACCTCGGCACCAATGGAGCCGGCTCCGGCGCCAGTCATGAGGGCGTACTTTCCATCATAGCTCACTCCTGACTTGGCGGCCTCCTGAAGACAGTTGAGGTACTGGCCAGTCAGTTTCTTGGAGTAGTCCCAGCCGTGGGTGGTTTTGCGGCGCAGGTGCAGGAAGGGAATTGTCTCGGCGTTGGGCTTTGACTTGGCGGGCTTGGGTCGCTTGTTTATGCCCTTGTTGCTATCCTTGGGCATGATCTGGCTCTCGTTCATGTCCATGGCCCGGATAACGTCACTGTACAGTGCCTGAATCTCAAGCTGCGATCCCTTGGAAAAGTTGTGCTGTTGCTTGATGATCTTGTAAATGCGGGCAAGATTGTGCTGGACCTTGGAGCGGTTGGAGTACTCCGAGATCTTGCCTCCTGCCTGCATCTGCTGTACATAGTGCTCCAGCTTTCGGCAGCTGGATCGGGGAACTTCCTGATATTGGAGGTTACCACGGTTGTCGATGCTGGTTTGGGGGCCCGTAGGGATGGCGACATCCTTGTAGACGGGCGATATGTTGAGGACATCTTTGCAGTTCTCAATCAAGAGGGAACCGAGCTCCTTGGCGAGCTGGTATGTCTCGCCTCGCTCAGTTGGGCAGTTGTCCATGTGATACTGCATGAACTCGAGCAACGTAGGATTTGACCTGTTCATGATGGCAATGCACTGGCTGACGATTTCACGGTCAACAGCCTTGAGCTTTCCAAAGAGAATGTCGTAGTACATGCTCAAAGCATCCTGGCGAGCCCAGTTCCAGTGAGAGTCGTAGACTCTGGCTTTCAGCGAGCTGAAGACAGGCTCTATACCAGAGGCGTAAAAGTCTCCATGCTCGGCCATCCACAAATCCAGCTGATTTTGCAGGACCTTTGAAGACTCTTGAGATGCTTGGAAAGCCTTGTCCCCGGCCCGAAGATCAAGCTTGAGGTACCTGGCTAGAAGCTCCAGCTGTTGCTTGAAGAGTGCACGTTGGTCTTTGGTGAGGGCGTCGATAGCTGCGGGGTCCATCATCATACCAGCAGCGGCACCGCCCGCAGGCCCAGCTGCAGCGGCTGTTGTGAGGCTAATGCCGGCGTTCGTGGCATATTTCTGGGAAACGTCGTCAAGAAACGCCTTGGCATCACCGTCGGACCCGAGACGAGCAGGGGGCTCCATGGTGATGGCGAGCAAGAGAGCGCCATCTTGACGGCCCGAGGCCAAGCCCCAGCGTGTCTCCAAATACTTTCGAGCAGCCGTGATGTTGAAGCCACCAGGCATTTTGGACGAAATCAACCTGGCAATCAAGGCTTGTGACTGTTTACCAAGGTTTCCATCGAATGTTGCCTGCATGGCCGCACCAAGTTCGTCTAGGGGAGTATCTTCGGGCTTCTCGGGTGTTGTGCCGAACTCTTTGCCCAGGTCGCCAAGGATTTCGTTCTGTAGTGTAGATTTGCCTGTTGAGGAGCCGGTATTAGCCTACCTGTTTCGAGCTGGAGCCAGACATTGAGGAAACATGGAACTTACCGCCAACGAGATCTTTGATGGCCTTGCTCAATGGGACTTCGAGGTACGGCTTCTTCAATTTCTGAGCAATGAGCGCCCGAACGATCTCAACGGCCTGTACCGGCGCATCGGGAACCTGGGCTGCCGGTCCAGCACCCGGAGGTGGTGGTGCGGCAGCTGCCACAGGCGCAGCTGCTGAGGCAGCAGCTGCCGGGGCCGGAGCACTGGAAGACGATGCCGCAGGTTCCGGCTCGTCCTCGACAGGGTCGACGTCGTAGTAGATCTCCTTCGCATCTTTGTTGTAGCATAGAATCTGACGCTGCAGAGAGTTTGCTGCGTCGAAGACTTCGTACTTTGACGCCAGTGTCCTTTTGGCCATGACACCGAGAGTATCTGCGGGGCCGATCTCGACAATCCGCTCCGCCGTCTTCTCGCCGAGGAAGACATCTTGTGTTTCAATCCACCTCACGGGGGAGGCAAACTGGTAGGCAAGGAGCTCCACCAGGAGCGTGTGGGCAAGCTCCTGCTCGATTTCGGGACGCATGGTGGGCTAAGGTGTGGGTGGCGTACCGAACGGTTGAATGTGCGGGTAATATCAGCGAATGTAGAATCGTCGGGTTGCCAGCGGGAGTGACGCTCCGGGTATCGTCTGTTATTTCAATTCTAGCATAAAAAGCCTGACGTCGTAGGAGGCCGCTGGAGATCAAGGTCGGCGATGAGAAAAAGTAGATGGAACCAGGCCCACAGAGGAAGGAGGTGACCGTCTGTCTTGTAGCGTGGAGGCCCGACCTGGAGGGCAAAAGGAGGACTCGATCGAGGGAATACCTAGACGGGGTGGTATAGTAGGCAGGTAGGTACCTCTTGTAGCGGAGACGTGGAGTATAGGAAGTAGGATGGCAGGTGGAGGGTGGAAGGAAAGATTGGAATCACCCGAGATGCCTTAAGATGGCAGTGAAAAAAAGGCGTTGCTACAGCTGAGGCTTTTACAAGACCCGGCTCAATGCCAAAAAGTAAATAACAGAGAGGCTGGTGGTCTATAGACTTGCTTTCAAACTTGACGATGGCGAACTTTGGGGACGAAACTCCCATTTTTTTCTCCATCTGTTTGTTGAACTCCAACTGCCACCGGTAACGACGCCCCAAATTGTGCATCAGTTCTCAACCAAAAGAAACAGACTAGGCCCCAAAGGGACTAGCTCGGATCCATCGAGGTACCGGTACCCCGCATGCAACTCCCATGTCGAATGAGGGGCGAGCGATTGTAGGTGGGCAAGGTTGGGACGAGATTGGATATAAATACTATGTACAGTAATTACTACCTATATACTACTAGTCTAGTAAGATGAGATGCCCAAAGACTCGGGCAGGGTCGTTGCTATTTGCAGTTGAATGTGCAGATCTTGTGGCAATAAATATTATACACGGGCCTGCTTTTCAAATTGATTCTATAAGCAGATCTCATCCCGCCAATCTGGGACGAGGCTGAAGGTGCCGTTCCAACAGCGGGCGGAACTGTGTAGACCCCGCTGTCGAATAAAGTCGGCTGATAGACTAGAACTATTAAATAATATCTCTATTTCTAGTACCTGCCAAAGCCTCCGATTACGCCGGGCTAAACGTGCGCGTTCCTGTCGGGTAAACTGACGAGCTAATGAGGTAGCAGATATCTGTTGGCAGCTAGCTTTACTTCAGATGACGCAGTCATATCTCGTATATGCTTTGCTTACCTTTAGGTACCTAAGTAGCCAGGAACCTTTCCTTATCTAGGTACCTAGCCGTGCCATGATAGGTAGACTTGGGACCAGCAGCAGATAACACGCCTAATGTAGAAAGCATCATTTTGCGTATATCCTGCCCAGTCCTTGACAGCACCTTTGACAACCTGATGGACGGCGAGACGGCTTATGTGCTCGCCCTTTACAGACCGCACGTCCCGGATACAGCCTCCAGTTGGTGGGCGTGTATCTTGCAACATCCGTGCGGCCTTGTCCACAATCTATGCGCCAACAGCCACGGGAAAATGTCCATTTCAGGCCTCCCGACCCGGATCACCATCGGGGACCATCAGACTAGACTATCTAGGTGCAGGGGAACGTGCCGTGCAGACCAACGAAACCCTGAAATTTTTTTGAGCTGCCAGAGCTCTCAAGCTAGACTAGTGCAGCCAGACCGCGGGATCCGCCACGGCATGCATACTCTGCATCTTGTAGGGACAGACAGACAGACAGACAGACAGACAGACAGACAGACAGACAGACACACGATAATCAAGCGTGAGGTTCGGTTCCTCAGATTGCTTCATGTCGATAATTTTAGCCTCGCCAACCAAAACATGCGTAGTCGGGCAAAAAAGCTCGCCCGCCAATCCTTGCTACTGAATGCATGTTGAGTTGTACCCGGTACTTTAAGACAGGTGGGGTGGGTTGCTGGGTGAGAGTGGGGCATCCAGTGGAGAACCCCCGGCCAATGGGGCTGGGTTGGCTTGGTTGGCATTTGAGCATTTTCCGGGTGTGCCGCCTTCCAGTGGAGGGTGATAAAGCACGCAGTGGGCTGTCGCCTGCGCTGCTCCCTGTACTTGATGTCATCCAGGGTCGGAGAGGGGAAAACAATGCAGGGGTACATTGTGTAGACCCTTCCCAACAAAGATTTGTCTGAAAATTTTGGCGAGAAGCAATTGCTGGGTTGGCCGGCGTCGGTCTGTACTGTTGAGCAAGTAGTACTATGTAGAGTAGCTTAAGGCGGCAACACCATCCCATGCTTGGCGTGTCTGGCTCGACTTTGCATCTTTGTTGGAGACGATCTGACTTCCGAATAAACCCAATTCCTCCCCTTTATTCTGTCGGTATACCCATTCTCTTCTGCGATCTGTTTCTCGCGTTGTAGACCACACCGAACCTCCTGCAACCCGGGTCCATTGCAGCCAGCCGCCGCCTCAAGCTGTCAATACTCTCGCTACATCTCCACCACTATTAGACTCACTCTGAAAGGCACTGAACAGAACGCCACCCCACCAACACCCTTCCAAACACCTGCGGCACGCTGCATACCCGCCATAGACCTCTCTCGGCTGGTCTATCGTCTTTCACAAGTTCTTTTATCGAGTCCCTGCTCTTGACTGAGTAATTGGGGCTGTTTTCAAAGGTAAAGTAGTTTCTCCACACATCTGAAGAAAAAAACACAAGGCCTATCTTACCAACCAACCGGCTTCTCCAACCAATCAACCAGATACCCAACAACACCAAGCTACGCTCGCCGCTAGCCAGAAAACTCCGCACCATGTACGGCACCGGCACCGGCCCTCAGACGGGCGTTTCCACGCCACGGTCATCGGCGTCCCTGCGCCCACTGAACCTCTCACACGGATCTCTAGAGACTTCGTTCCTAATACCCACAAATCTGCACTTCCACGCCTCTCAGCTCAAAGATCGGTTCAGTGCGAGCTTGCCGGCCCCCACGGACGAGCTAGCACAAGATGACGAGCCTTCGTCCATTCCCGAGCTCGTCGCGAGGTACATGGGATTTGTTGCCCGTGAGGTCGAGGAGGAAGGCGACGATGCCCAGGGCTCCTACGAGGAGGTCCTGAAACTTTTACTCAACGAGTTCGAGCGCGTCTTCCTCCGAGGCAATGAGGTTCACGCTCTTGCAGCTACTTTGCCCGGAATTGACACCAAGAAATTGGAAGTCATCCGCAGCTATTTTGCGACCAGATATGTCCTAAACAGGGCCATCAAGCCGCACCCTTCCGCTCTTTTTAGGGCGTCGGCTGAGGGAAAGGCAAAGATCTACACCATCTTTGGAGGCCAGGGAAACATCGAGGAGTACTTTGAGGAACTCCGCGAGCTGCACACAACCTACCGTGTCTTCATCGAGGAGTTGATAACCACTTCGGCTGAGCTGCTGCAAACCTTGTCGAAGGAGCCGTCGGTCGAGAAGTTGTTTTCCAAGGGGCTTGATGTTATGTCTTGGCTACACCGGCCCGAAGCCACTCCCGACGTTGACTACCTGGTTTCAGCCCCCGTCAGCTTTCCTCTCATCGGCTTGGTCCAACTTGCTCACTACGAGGCGACGTGCAAGGTTTTGGGAGTGCCTCCTAGTGCCCTTCGCGAGAGACTGAGCGGCGCAACCGGTCACTCCCAGGGCATCGTTCTGGCGGCCGCCACGGCTGCTGCAGACACCTGGAAGGACTGGCCTACCATTGTCAAGAAGACGCTGACAATTCTCTTCTGGATTGGTGCTCGTAGCCAGCAGACTTTCCCACGCACTTCAATCACGCCATCGATTCTGCAAGACTCTCTTGACAACGGAGAGGGAACGCCCACTCCCATGCTTAGCATTCGGGATCTCTCTCAGGCCGAAGTACAGAAGCACATTGACAAGACAAACGAGTACCTCCCTGCCGACCGTCACATCTCCATCTCCCTCATCAACAGCCCCCGCAACATGGTGGTGACCGGTCCGCCAATTTCGCTTTACGGTCTCAATCTCCAGCTCAGAAAAGTTAAGGCTCCGACTGGCCTTGACCAGAACCGGATCCCGTACACTCAGCGCAAAGTTCGCTTCGTCAACAGGTTCCTGCCCATCACCGCACCATTCCACAGCAAGTACTTGGCCGAGGCTACATCATTGATCGACCAGGACCTGCAGTACACCCACTTCGAGGTCAAAGACCTGAAGATTCCTGTTTTTGACACCCACACTGGCGAAGACCTTCGGGAGGTGGTCAAGGGTAACATCGTGCCTACCTTAATCAGACTCATCACCCGCGATCCGGTCCACTGGGAGAAGGCAACTGTTTTCCCAGGCGCGACACACGTTCTTGACTTTGGCCCGGGCGGAATCTCGGGACTGGGTATCCTCACCAGCCGTAACAAGGATGGTACTGGAGTTCGCGTCATCCTCGCTGGTTCGGTTGCAGGAACTGTCACCGAGGTGGGCTACAAGCCGGAGCTCTTCGATAGAGATGAGGAGCACGCTGTCAAGTACGCGATTGACTGGGTCAAGGAGTATGGCCCCAAGTTGATCAAGACCTCCGGCGGTCGCACCTATGTCGATACCAAGATGAGCAGGCTTCTTGGGCTTCCCCCGGTCATGGTTGCAGGCATGACCCCATGCACTGTCCCTTGGGACTTTGTTGCCGCCACAATGAACGCTGGCTATCACATTGAGCTGGCCGGCGGTGGCTACTTTGATCCGAGAATGATGACGGATGCCCTGCGCAAGATCGAGAAGGCGATTCCCGCTGGCCGCGGTATCAGCGTCAACCTGATTTATGTCAACCCCAGGGCGATGCAATGGCAGATTCCGTTGATCGGGCGTCTCAGAGCCGAGGGCGTTCCCATCGAGGGTCTGGCCATTGGTGCTGGCGTCCCCTCGATCGAGGTTGCCAACGAGTACATCCAAACTCTGGGCCTGAAGCACATCTCTTTCAAGCCGGGTTCAACAGACGCTATCCAGGCAGTCATCAACATCGCCAATGCCAACCCTACCTTCCCCGTCATGCTTCAGTGGACTGGAGGCCGTGGTGGTGGTCATCATTCGTACGAAGATTTCCATCAGCCGATTCTGCAGATGTATAATCGCCTCCGAAAATGCAACAACCTGATCTTGGTTGCAGGCAGTGGTTTCGGTGGTGCTGAGGATACCTACCCGTACATCACTGGAGAGTGGTCCAGGAAATTCGGCTACCCGCCCATGCCCTTTGATGGCTGCTTGTTTGGCAGCCGAGTCATGGTCGCCAAAGAGGCTCACACGGCCCCGGCAGCCAAGGAAGCCATCGTTGCTGCACCTGGTGTTGGCGATGACGAGTGGGAAAAGACCTACCAAGGCGCTGCAGGAGGCATTATGACGGTCCTCTCGGAGATGGGCGAGCCTATTCACAAGATTGCCACTCGCGGTGTGAGGTTCTGGGCCGAGATGGACCAGAAGATATTCAGCCTGCCCAAGGAAAAGCGCATCCCGGAGCTCAAGAAGATGCGCAGTTATATCATCGAGAAGCTGAACAATGACTGTCAGAAGGTTTGGTTCGGTAAGAATAAGGCTGGCCAAGCCGTCGACCTCGAGGACATGACATACGCCGAGGTTGTTCGCCGCATGGTTGAGCTTATGTACGTCAAGCATGAGTCTCGGTGGATTGACCCGACCTATATTCGCCTGACTGGTGACTTCATTCACCGTGTCGAAGAGCGTTTTGTGCAAAGCTCCGGACAGCCATCTCTGCTCCAGAACTATGCTGATCTTGAGAAGCCCTTCGAGACCGTGGAACGCATCTTGCGGCACTACCCCCAGGCTGAGAACCAGCTTATCAACGCCCAAGATGTCCAGCACTTCCTTCAGTTGTGCATGAGACCCATTCAGAAGCCTGTTGTCTTTGTTCCCACCCTGGACGACGATTTTGAATTCTACTTCAAGAAGGATTCGCTATGGCAGTCAGAGGACCTCCAGGCCGTCATTGGCCAGGATGTCCAACGCACCTGTATCCTACAGGGACCGATGGCAGTCCGCTACTCTACCATCGTCGACGAGCCCATCAAGAGCATCCTGGACGGCGTGCATGAAGGCCACATCGCAGGCTTGAGCAAGGATGTCTACCAAGCAAAGGCGTTGAGTGTGCCTTCAATCGAGTACTTCGGAGGAAAGCTCATGGAGCGCGAATTCCCCGACGTCGATTCCATCGATGGTCTGAGCGTGTCGGAGGAGCGGGGAGTCAGGGACATCTTCCGCATTTCCCTGTCACCATCTCAGACCATGCCGAGCCTGGACCATTGGTTGTCTCTCATTGCCGGACCCACGCGGTCATGGCGCCACGCCTTGCTCATGTCCGAGGTCATTGTCCAGGGCTCCAAATTCCATAGCAACCCGATGCGACGCATCTTTGCCCCTTGCCGCGGCCTCTTTGTCGAGGTCCGCTACCCCAAGGATCCCAGGTCTACCGAGATCATCGTGAGGGAACAACCCCGCCACAATCATTATGTCGATGTTTTGGTTGCACGCCTCGCTAGTGACAACGAGATTGTTGTCGAGCTGATCAAGGACACTACGGCATTGGGCAAGCCAGTTTCTCTGCCTCTCAAGTTCATTTACAAGCCCGAGGCTGGTTACGCCCCGCTGAACGAGGTCATGGAAGACCGCAATGACCGCATCAAGGAGTTCTACTGGCGAGCCTGGTTTGGCGATGAGAAGCTCGCTCTCGACGCCAATGTTGACAGCGCTTTCGACGGTGGCAAGGACGTCGTGACAAGCGAGGCGATCAACGACTTCGTCCACGCGGTTGGCAACACCGGCGAGGCTTTCGTTGATCGGCCTGGAAAGGTCATGTATGCGCCCATGGACTTTGCCATCGTTGTCGGATGGAAGGCGATCACCAAGCCCATCTTCCCCCGCAAGATTGACGGTGATCTCCTCAACCTGGTTCACCTTTCAAACAGCTTCCGCATGAAGCCTGGTGCTGAGCCTCTCAAGAAGGGCGATGAGGTTTCGACAGTCTCGCGTGTCAACGCAGTTATCAACCAGGAGTCTGGAAAGATGGTCGAGGTCTGCGGTACCATCTCTCGGGGCGGCAAACCTGTCATGGAGGTTACCTCGCAGTTCTTGTATCGTGGAGCCTACACGGACTTTGAGAACACTTTCCAGAGCAAGATTGAGACGCCCATGCAGATCCATCTCGCCACGTCGAAAGATGTTGCTATCCTGCGTTCAAAAGAATGGTTCACGCTCAACGACAACGTCAGCATGGACCTTCTGGGACAGACTCTCATCTTCCGTCTCCAGTCTCTGGTACGATTCAAGAACCACACCGTCTTCAGCAATGTGCAGACTCGCGGTGAGGTTCTCGTCGAGCTGCCTACCAAAGAGGTTGTCCAGGTGGGCAATGTCGAGTACGAAGCTGGTACATCGCATGGCAACCCTGTGATCGACTTCTTGCAGCGAAACGGCTCATCAATCGAACAACCCATCACTTTTGAGAACCCCATCCCACTAAGTGGCAAGACCCCTCTCCAGCTGCGTGCTCCGGCCTCCAACGAGACTTATGCCAGGGTATCTGGCGACTACAACCCTATTCACGTTTCTCGCGTCTTTGCAAACTATGCCAACCTGCCAGGCACCATTACGCACGGCATGTACTCAAGCGCCGCCGTCCGCAGCTTGGTGGAGACTTGGGCAGCCGAGAACGACAATGGGCGAGTGAGGAGTTTCCACGCGTCGTTGGTTGGTATGGTTTTGCCCAACGACGAGTTGTTGGTCAAGCTGCAGCACGTTGGCATGGTTGCTGGCCGCAAGATCATCAAGGTTGAGGTCATTAACAAGGAATCCGAGGACAAGGTACTTTTGGGAGAGGCCGAGGTCGAGCAGCCTGTGACAGCGTATGTCTTTACCGGGCAAGGCTCCCAAGAGCAAGGCATGGGTATGGAGCTCTACGCCAGCAGCCCAGTGGCCAAGGAGGTCTGGGATCG
>JASAOQ010001335.1:0-10444 GCA_031306065.1 Pseudopyricularia cyperi | reverse complement strand
AAAAAATAAAAAAAAAAAAAAAAAAAAAAAAAAAACCCTGGCAACAAGACACGGACGGGTATGCAGTGCTCCCAGACGACCGGGCCCTTATCTACACTACAATTCATTCCCTCAGTCAACCAACACGCCGTCCATCCTTCAAGTCAATTCCAGGCTCGTGGTCGACCCTTGTCCAATCCGTGCCTCTGAGGCTAAGCGGTGTGCCGCGCCTCAGCTCAATTAATTGCCTTGGCCTGTCAAAACGCTGCCTGTTTATCCTATCTCGACCCTATCTCTCCATCTGCATTACGAAGTGTCCGTCATTATCGCGAACCCCAGGGGAGGGAGAGGGAGAGACTGGGCCGCTTAGAAACTTTGAAGCTAAATCGAGAACCAAAACAGGCCACACCAGAGACGAAATACGGTAAGCCACGCCGCCACCCCAACCCGCTCGCTCGCTGGAGCTTCCCTTGCACTGGCGCCAAAGTAAGGCGACCCAAGAGAGGAATGCCGCGGCAGGCTCTATGTCTCTTCTTTTTTTTTGTTTTAAAAGCACTCACTCCCTTTATCCAGGCAAGGGCCCTTACCGCCGCTGCCATGGACGGATTGTGTTGGATTCGCGTCCCAAGCCACTTGCGCAGCACCTCTTTCCGTTCCTTGTCGTTATCATTTTTGTTGTTGATCTGGTGATCACTCGGCTTCGGGTATCACAAACCCAATCTGGGACGAGCACTTTTGCGTATAGAAAATCTGCCATATTCGCTCCCTCTTTTTGGTTCCCAAGATTCCCTCTTCATTCCTCATCCTTTCAAACTTCCATCGTCATATTTGTACACCGTCCAACCCAAATCCGGCAATTCAAACTGCGTCTGCGGCTTGCTTCGGCTTAAACACACTCCTTTACAACAAACCCCCTTTTTGTGTGCTCCGGCTCGTGGGCTTGTCATCATGGAGAAGCCGAGACTCAAAACCGCTGACGTGCAAACTTCAGACTCGTTCCCGGACTATACTGACCCGTTCGAGCCCTCAAGTGCCAACATCATGGCCTCCCCAGTCAGCAGCACCCAGAAGCCTCTGGGCTTAAATGGCGACGATGCCAGGCAGCCGTCAACTCAGCCCACGCACTTTGCCGTGTCCCGACTCAAGGAAAACGGCCACCGCACGCTGAGGTCCGCTACTGTCGGCTACGTCGCGCCCGAATTCAAGGGCAAGGCCGAGCAGATGCAAGAGGGTATGTAATTGCGATGGCGGTCCCTAGATGGGGTGCTCACGTGCACTGCATACTGACTGACTCCCTCGCAGTCAAGAAGGAGATCCAGGCCGCCGGGTGGATTCCAGACAAGGTCGTTGACGAGCAGGTCGCCTGGTTCTACACCGAGCTTGGCATCGACGATGTCTACTTCCAGCTTGAGAGGCCAAGCGTCATTGCCAACCATATCACATCGCTGTACGCTGCCAAGGTTGCAGCCTTCTCCCGCGAGGACAAGCGGGAGGAGATCAGGCTGGACATGGAGGCCTCAGACCACGCCATCTACATCGACACCAGCGAGCCGGGTCGTAGTGCTATCGAGGGCCCGCGTTACGAGACTCGTCTCGAGGCCAAGTACCTGGACGGCAACGACTCGCAGAGGTTTCGCGTCGAGACCTTCAGGTCGCCTGGCGTTCTGGGCCAGAACAACAGCGGTGGAGGCGCCAGCCTGCGCTGCTACTTTGTGTACCAGTGCACATTTGTCGAGCCCGACGCCGACCCTACCGAGACTCGCCTCGAGGTCATCAGCGACCGCATGTTCCTTGCCAAGGCCACCAAGAACACGCTGCAAATCTACCAAGAGATCATCGAGCTCGCCGTCACCAGGACGGGTCCCGTCATTGAGGTCTTCGACATTGAGGACTCCCCCGAGAAGCGTCTCGTGGTTGCTTTCCGCTCCCGCACCGCCAGGGGCATGTTCAGCGCCATCAGCGACTTGTACCACTACTACGGTGTTACCAGCTCGCGCAAGTACGTCGAGCAGTTCTCCAACGGCATCACTGTCATGTCCATCTACCTCCGCCCTGCCGCCAACCTGGACGGCCAGTACCCGTCCATCGAGCAGTCCATCCACCAGATCACCAAGGAGACGTCGCTGCTTTACTGCATTCCCCTCAACAAGCTCCACCACCTCTTTGCTACTGGCGAGCTGAGCCTTCAGGAGGCCGTCTACGGTCACTGTGCTTGGGTCTTTGTCCAGCACTTCCTCAACCGCCTGGGATCCGAGTACGTCACTCTCTCGGATGCCCTTGATGCCAAGAACAATGTACACGCCGAGCTTCTCTCCAAGCTTAAGAGGCGTCTGCGTACCGAGACGTTTACCCCCGACTACATCCTGGAGATTATTGGGTCGTACCCGAACCTCATCCGCCTTTTGTACGCCGCCTTTGCCAACGTCCACCTGGGCTCGAGGCCTGGAGCCGATGACGGCAGCATCACCCCGACCACCAATGTCGAGGTGTTGTCGGACGCCCAGCTCAAGGAGCGAATCACCAGGGAGGTGTCCAACGAGCACGAAGAGATGGTCATGACTGCCTTCCGCGTCTTCAACAGCGCTATCCTCAAAACCAACTACTTCACCCCCACCAAGGTCGCCCTGAGCTTCCGTCTCGACGCTTCATTCTTGCCCGAGATCGAGTATCCAACCCCGCTGTACGGCATGTTCCTCGTCATCACGTCCGAGTCTCGCGGCTTCCACCTTCGCTTCAAGGACGTCGCTCGTGGCGGTATCCGTATCGTCAAGTCGCGCAGCAAGGAGGCGTACTCCATCAACGCCCGTAACCTCTTTGACGAGAACTACGGGCTCGCTAGCACTCAGCAGCGCAAGAACAAGGACATTCCCGAAGGTGGCTCCAAGGGTGTCATCCTGCTTGACGCTAAGCAGCAGGACAAGGCACGTGAGGCCTTTGAGAAGTACATTGACAGCATTCTCGACCTTCTGCTGCCCGCCCAAACACCCGGCATCAAGAACCCGATTGTGGATCTGTACGGCAAGCCCGAGATTCTGTTCCTGGGTCCCGACGAGAACACCGCGGACCTGGTCGACTGGGCCACCGAACACGCTCGCTCCCGCAATGCACCTTGGTGGAAGTCGTTCTTCACGGGCAAGTCACCCAAGCTCGGTGGCATCCCCCATGACACGTACGGAATGACGACGCTATCGGTGCGAGAGTATGTCAAGGGCGTCTACCGCAAGCTGAATCTCGACCCGTCCACGGTCCGGAAGATGCAGACCGGTGGCCCCGACGGCGACTTGGGCAGCAACGAGATCCTGCTCAGCAACGAGAAGTACACCTCCATCGTCGACGGCTCCGGTGTCCTCTGTGACCCCAACGGTCTCGACATTGAGGAGCTTCGCAGGCTGGCCAAGCAGCGTGTCATGATCTCCAACTTTGACCTGAGCAAGCTCAGCAAGGACGGATACCGTGTGCTCTGCGAGGACGTCAACGTCACTTTGCCTAACGGGCAAGTTGTTGCCAACGGCACTGCCTTCCGCAACACCTTCCACCTGCTGGACACCGGCCTGACCGACGTCTTTGTGCCGTGTGGCGGTCGCCCCGAGTCCATCGACCTCGTGTCGGTTTCCAAGCTCATCAAGGACGGGAAATCAACAATACCATATGTGATTGAGGGTGCCAAGTGAGTGTTTCCCCGTTTTATCTACCTTGAAGGGTATAGCTAACATTTTCCCTGCAGTCTATTTGTCACGGAAGACGCCCGCCTGCGTCTGGAGGCTGCGGGAACCGTCTTCTTCAAGGACGCGTAAGTCACGTGAAACCCCTTTTTGATCTCAGCAAGACTACCGCTAACAAACACCTTTTAAACCCAATATTAGGAGCGCTAATAAGGGGGGTGTGACAAGCTCCAGCCTTGAGGTACTGGCGAGCTTGGCGTTCGACGACGAGGGCTTTGTTGAGCATATGTGTGTCGATGCTGCCGGGAACGCCCCTGAGTTCTACAAGGCCTATGTCAAGCAGGTTCAAGGCAAGTGATTTGCCCCATGGTTCGTGCGCAACATACACTAACAACAAGCTCCCCATGCAGAAACCATCCAAAACAACGCGTACCTCGAGTTCGAGGCTATCTGGCGCGAGAATGCCGAGACAGGCGTGCCCAGGCCAGTTTTGTCGGACAAACTGTCTGTAGCAATCACTACGCTTGATGCTGTAAGTATACTGCCCTAGTATTTGTCACTTGAATCGGGCCTCGCACCACATGATTCTAACGAATCTGTACTACAGGAACTCCAACACAGCGAGCTCTGGGACGACGAGAAGATCCGTCTCTCGGTCCTCAAGGACGCACTGCCCAATCTATTGCTGGAGAAGATTGGCCTCGAGAGCATCATTGCACGCGTGCCCGACAACTACCTCAGGGCCATTTTCGGCTCCTACCTTGCCAGCCGCTTCGTGTAGTAAGTGACCCCTGATGTCACAAAGTTGGAAGTCGACCGCCTGCTGACCACGAGACTTCTCTATAGCACCTACGGCACAAGCTCGGGTCACTTTGCCTTTTTCGACTTTATGTCTCGCCGCGTTGCCCGGACCCAGTAAAGGGCTTTGAACGGGTCTTATTTCCTTGTTGCATTAGTATAATAACGGGCGAAACGGCTGGGTTGGATTGCTGGGTGGGGTGATAGAGAAAAAAAGAGACAATGATTACAACAAACGTTTGACATCGTTCCTGATAACCGTGATCTAAAAAACCAGCAGACAATTTTTCTACCCCGTTTGCCCATTTTGTTTCTTGTCTTCTTTCTACATCGTCAGGCTTTAAGCTACCTACGCAGTTGCGCCGGTCAAGATGTCGGCCAAACGGCAACGTAGTGAGGCCTGAATGACCGCCGCCTAGCCAGATAAGTCAGGCAAAGCTGCCGGGAAATATTGCTTTGGTGTTTCATCAACGATTCTTACCTCTTATACAGAGAGATAGAAGGGCTTCAACTCCTACTATCGATTGAGATGACTTGGATTATATGTGAGTTTTAGATTCTGCTCATCGGAAAGAAAACGGAGAGCTAATGTTGAGTCTCCAGCTTGTAAAAACCTCAAAGTCAAACGACGAGGCAAGTATAAGATATGTTTTTATGTTCTGCAATAGCTAAGAATCTATTTGTAGGGATTCTTTCAAGCCAACAAAGGGCTAACCAAACTGACTACAAAGGAAGAAGGACGATACAAGAACACATTGGATGCTTTTCTCAGTCTTTTTCCATCGAAGCAAAGTAACACAACAAATCTCGGCGTTGTAGGCCGCAAGCACGATTTGACGCATATCTGCCCGCAATCTCCCTCACTGACCAGACGTAGGATTCGCCTCAGGCTCTTTGATGGTTGTCGTATCCGCAGCAGCAGCAGCAGATGTGGTATCAGCCGGCTTGGGCTCTGGTGCCTTGAATTCCGGCGCCAGACTGAGGAGATGTCTCTCGTACGGCCCGAGCGGCTCCTCAACCAATATCCGCTCCTTGGGCGCCGTCGCCTCGGGCCCGACGTACTTCCAGATCCATCGATCGTCTGGCCCGCACACGCCATCCGCCGAGTTGGCATTGCACTCGGGATGATGAATCCGGGAGCCGTCGCCAGCGAGCGTCGTCTGCGCCGCAACGAACTTCGTCTCCTGCTGCTGGTCATCTTTCTCCTTCGCCGTACCAGCGGCAGCGGCTGTCTTGTCCCAGCGCACGCCCCATGCTGGCTGACTGGGGGGGACCGGATCCAGGTACGCCTCAGAGGTCCGGAAGAGTTTCCAATTGCCCGTCAGCGCGGGAGCAGTCCAGAGCTCGCCGCCTTCCTCGGCCGCAGCCCTCTGGCCGGCTTCGATCTTGATGCGGACTGAGCTGTGGACGCGCTCGTTGGTGTCCTCGAGGAACGCGGGCAGCTGGCGGCCGTCAAACCTGTCTACCTTCTTGTACATTCCCGGCGTGCGCATGACGCTGCCGGCTAGCTTGTACAGCCAAGTCTCCGTCCGAAGCACGGCCTCGGTGCCCCAGGGCCTCGACGGCTCCGCTATCTCCTCCTCGAGCTCGGCCGCCCACGGCAGGTAGCTCTTGATTAGGCTCAAGGCGTACCCGGCGGGCGAGCTCGGGCCCACGTCGGTGGCCGCCTTTTTGGCCTCGGCGGCTGCCACCAGCTGGTCCTTGTCAAGACCGGCTATCAATTTGTAGAATCGGCGGTCGCGCGTGAAGAGGCGATCGATTGCCTTTTCGTGGAACTCGCAGCCGATTGAGGCCAGCTGGTCCATCATCCCTGTGAAGTTTAAAAGTTAATAATGGGAGGGATGGCTTTCCTGCGAGTGTTTAGCTTGGTCTTACAAGCAAGAGAAAGGGTCGCGCTGCCCTGGTCAGACCATCCTCCGCCGACGTTGCCATGGTTGCCAGGAAACCACACCTGTCGCAAGTCCGTCGTGGTCTTGTTCTCGAACCTGCGCTCCCAGACGGCGGGGCTGAAGGCAGGGCGGTGCTCATCGAGAGCCAGAGCCTGGAAAGCGTGCTCGATGCAGTCGCTGAGGTTCGTGTCATAGAACCTCGTCTCCCTGGGCGCGAATCTGATGCCCATCTTTTCGAGCCATGACATCTGGGGCACTCCTAAGCTGCCGACCGTGTCCTAGACGGCTATGGTGGTAGGTAGGTTAGTCGCAATGTGAGAGGACGGGGCGGTAGTGTCTTTCAAAGGCACTTACCAACGCATTTCACCTTGATGCGCTTGGTCCTGTCGTCACCCTCGTAAACTCGGGTGAGATCTCTCTGTAGAGAACTCGATGTCAGTCAAGATACGCATAGACTTACATTTGGTTTGCCATGCAATGTAGGAACACATACCTCCAAGAGCATCTCACGATATCGAATGGCCGCATCTGCGCCAGAGGGCTTATCGGGGAACGGCACCTGTGCAAATGGGTCGACGTAACCTGGAGTGTTCCAGTTCTGCATGTCCTTGAAGATGGGGTAAAAGTAGTCGAGGCCTTTTCTGGTTAGGAGGCCCAGGTTGCTGATCATGCCAGCGATGCTGCGGGCAGTAAAGGCGCCGCTATGAATGAGAGAGGGTATGAGTATCATTGGCCGCTCTAGCCATTACCACCGCCGTGGTATGGAAGAAAAGACACGAAACAGAAACATGAAAGGAACTCACCGTGAAAATCCAATCAGGACAATCTCGTCGCCGTCTTTGTAGTTGGCACACAGAAATGAGTAAGCCTCCCTCATATTGTCAGCGATGCCGACGCCAAAGGCACCTCCGGCCAGCACCTCGGTGGCAGTGCTGCCGATGCCGACGCCGTGGTAGTAGGCCATGACCTGGGCGCGGCCGTCGCGGTCTGTCCGCTTCAGGCATCGCGAGATGTGCGTGACGTTTGACGGTGTTTGGAGCTTCCTGCTGTCGTTGTCGTAGCCCGTGTCTCTGCGGTTTTCCGACTTGTGTCAGCCAACGCCCGACAACGGGTGAGGGGGATTGTGTGCACTTGCGATTTCATCCAGGTGCCGTCGCAGCAGACAAACAATCGCTTCTTTCCAGAGTTGGGCCGCAAGCTGGACGTCATCGTGTCGACGACGGGAGCCAATGTTGTTGACGCCGGAGTAACCATGTCGATGATGTTTTGAGTGGTTGGAGGCATTGGAATAGGGGGACGAGGTAGATAACGGGCGTAGGGCACGAATAGGGGATTGTTTTTGGGCTATACGGTTTGCAACGCGGAGTTTAGGAAGCAGACTTGTTAATATGCAGTGCTACCAGTGTCTGTTAGAACAATAAAAGAGAGGAATGCGATGGGAAAAGAACAGAACAGGCTTCATGGGTGTTGAGCACGCGATCACCATGTCAACGATATAATCCCTATCATACATATACCTTGGACAGGTATCTACGGCGAAGTTAGCCTCACAGCACAAACAGCACAAACAGCAGCCGCTCCCGAGTTCGGGAGAGCACAACCGAACCCAGGCGCATCTTATTAGCTTCCTCGATATGTACAGAAAAGAACATGTTCAATTGTGACTTCCCCAGTTAGGTACTGTATTCAAGTTGCAGTAGCAAAGACTATCCATCTAGGTACCTTACCTAGGTAGGTATGTTATGCAGGTCATGCACTTACATGGAGTAATATATGGCCATGTGCTCGATCTTGGAATCGGCCTAGCTCTCCATCCTTTCCGCTGCAGCCGCACTCCAGAGCTTGCTACATGACCAATAAGAATACCAGGCTTGAGCATTCACTCATCTGATTATGCGAGGTGCTACATCCAGACGATTTCCAAGTGGTTGCATGGCTTATTGGGCATGATAATGTTGCATCCACCCTTGTACTCTGCCCGAGGCCGAGGAGGGCGGGGAAGCTGATGCGAAGCGTTGGATGGCTGTCGTACAGTAGATCATGGCCGAGTTCTAGTATCTGTGTTCATTTCTGTTCCCGGCTGGTGCAGCTTTATCGGAAAACCAATCCATGGCCTCAAAACAATCATAAGGAGCCAAGTACGGCGCGGATGGTCTCGTGGCAGTCAAGGTCTTATTTTTCCGCCGTCCGAAAACACCAACCATCATGGCCTCGTCCGACTTCTTCGCGCGCGCCATCAGAGAAGCTCCCGCCAAGTCTTCTGCCACGAGCGACGAGACAGCCGTCATACTCAGGAAGAAATGCGGCGAAATCGCTCAAAACGGGTTTCTTGACGAGCACGTCCGCCCGGCCCCGGACCAAGGCTTCTGCTCCTACACCCTCCTCGTCGGCGATTCCAAGGTGGCACAGTACCGTCTGGCGTCCGACCCGCTCGACCTCGACCTGATCAACCGAGCAAAGGCCATATACGGAGACCTGGTACCAGGGTCGCGCCTGCTGGGCACCTTGGACCTGGCCGTCTCGGACCGCCCCGCAGAGCCCGTCGACGTAAAGTACTACCTCCACGAGCGCATCCCCGGCATCCCCCTGTCCCGGTACCGTCTCGACAGCCGAGACAGTCCCCCGGAGCGGCAGCGCGCCGACAGGGAGGCCCTCGTGCGCGGATTTGCCCGCTTCGTGGCCAGGGGCTGCGCGCGGGCCGTGCACGTCCGCGACCAGCCCGTCGCCGGCCGCGTCGGCAGCTCGCTGCGGCCGCGGCTCCGCATGCTGGCCCGGGACCTGCCGGAGCGGTTCCGGCCGATCGCGCGCCTGTCGCTGGAGCACCTCGACCGGACGATCCTGGACGAGGCCGCGACGCCGCCGTGGGTCCTGACGCACGGCGACGTCGTCCCGGGCAACGTCATGGTCGACCCGACACGTGGCCCGCGCGGCCTGCTATCGGGCCTGCTGGACTGGGCCGAGGCCGAGTGGCTGCCCATGGGGCTGCAGCTCTACGGGCTCGAGGAGCTGCTGGGCGAGTCGACGGGTGGGGGTCCGAGTGCGCAGTACCCGCCGCCCACGAGCGTGTTTCGGTACTTCCCCGAGGTCGAGAGTCTGAGTGCGGCGTTCTGGGACGAGTTGGAATCCTGCTGGCCGGGGCCGTTCACGCCCGCCGTCCGGGAGAACCTCGACAGGTGCCGCGTCATCGGGATACTCCTCTGGCATGGCATTGCGTGGGACGACGGGATGCTGAACCGGGTAGTCGTTGAGGGCGTCGACGACGCCGAGGTACAGCGGCTGGACCTGTTTCTGCTGGGACGGGAGTCTCCGGCTGGCAGCATCCCAAGCCGTGGGGAAACGGGGTTGGATGAAGCCGGGCCTACGACTGTCAAGGAGACGGGCGACCCCATCCTGGACGGTATTCTTGACGATGATGATGCTCCAGAGGCTAGGGAGCAGAAATCGGCGTTGGAGTATGTTCATCCTAGTCGAGACTCGGCTGGACCGCACAAAGTTGACGGTAATGAGAAGACATCTGGATTCGGAAGGAGGCTGTTCAACTATGTGTTTTGCCTCGGAAAGCTGTGAGGGCTTTGGGTGTTCCTTTTACTTGGATTAATGAATGAATGCGGAATTTCTTGTTTTATTGCCCTATTATTCTTTTTCAGTATTCTGTTTGTTCGCATTCTTTTCCTCTCTTGTCTTTGGCAACCGATGCTGGTATCAAGGTGAGACACCGAAACCAACTTGTTGTTGCAAAGTCGCAGTATGCATGTGTAGCTGAATGTCTCGAGTAATTAAAGAAACTCAGTGTTTTCGGTAAACCTCAGTGTCCCTTGTTACTTTATATATGTCTGATGAGATTGTTAAATTGTTTGTGACGAGGACACCAACAATACCGCCAACTGACTATTTCCTTTTATCAACGAGTAGATGCACAAAGGAACACAAAATATAGATTAGGACGGACAACGTACCACCGCATCTGCGTGTTCGGTTGTCCAGTATTAACAGGCGCGACATGGCCAAGGGTAGGCGGTAGGCAGGATCACCCCCATTTAGTGCACCTCGAGACTATACTCAAGAGAGACTGTATCATTAAACCCCCAAAGCATTCCCACCCCCCCATGTACGCCC
>JASAOQ010001333.1:6993-26519 GCA_031306065.1 Pseudopyricularia cyperi | reverse complement strand
CCCCCCCCCCCACACGAGAACAGAAAAAGCACGGCATCGGTTCGAGAAGCGCAAAATCATTTTGTTTTACAGACTCCGATAAAACTCAAACAGCTGAATTCCGAGCTTCAAAAAGAATAAATAAAAACAGAAAGAAAATGGAGGTATGAAGGCATATGCGTCGGACTGATTAATGTCTTTTTTCAAGGTTGTGTCCTTTTTTTTCCAATTCTTTTTTCATCATACTTAAGCGGCCGCCTCGACTGCCCCTGCAGGCTCGGTATTTTCCTGCAGGCATTATCAGTATTGATCCTTGCCAGCTCCAAAGATACTTGCGTCAGCTTACCTCTTTGACCTCCTCGTGCTTCTCCTTCTCCGCCTCTGCCTTGACCGTAGGCTCATCAGTCTTGGCATGGGCGGGCTCCTTCGCGTCCCCGTTCTCCTTGATGCCGTTGGCGCCGGCCGGCGCGGACTTGACCTCAGTCTTGGCTTCGCTGGCGCCGGCGGCGGCAGCCTTCTTGGACGACCCGTTAACGCCATTGGCCGCTCCAGATCCCACATCGCCAGCCAGCAGCTTGTTCCACTTGTCGAGGAGCGACTGTGACCTTGGCTTGAATTTGAATTCCTCCTCCTTGGGGATATTCTCGAGCTTGAGGATTGCCTTAAGCACCTTGTTAATCTTTGTGGTCCGGATGATGCTAACCTCGAGGTCTGGGAAGCCCTCGAGCTTGCTGATGAAGTCCGACATAGTCTTCATCTCAGCCTCCTTCGGCTCCTGGTCGCGTGTCAAAAGCCCCTTCTGGAGCTTGTGACGAAGAAACAGTACCTCCTTCTATTGGTGGGCATAGGTTGTCAGTACTTGCTCCTGATGTCCCTTTGCTGTAGTCTAGAGGACGCGCAACACTCACCTCTTTCCGAAGGTGCTTCTCCTCTGAAGACAACTCTGGCTCGGCTGGTACCACTGGCTCGTCGGCCTTCTTCTCAGCCGCCGGCTTCTTGGCCTTGGATGCCTTAGACTTTGCCTCTGATGCGGGCTTACCCGACTTGGGTGTGGAGGTGCCGTTGGCCGGCTTGGGAGTAGAGTTGGTTGTGAGCTTGATCTTTGGCTTCTTGACCGACTCTGATCGTTGGGGGGTCTGTAGCGATCATTTGTTAGCGAAAACACAACACAGTAGAGATGCTAGAATCAAGCAGATGCATTGTCGTATCTGGAGCAAGACTTACGGCAGCGTGTTCCTCAGCCTTCCGCTTCTTGGACGGCTTTTTCTCCTCGACGTGCGAGTCGTCGTAATCGCCAGCATCGGCCATGTCGACATCCTCATCTGTACCCTCCCTGGCAGCGGCAGCCTTCTTTGACGACTTCTTGGGCGCAGCGGCCGCAGCAGCGGCCTTTGCCTCAGCCTTGGCCGCTGCGGCCGCCTCTGCGGCCCTCGAAGCCTTCTCGTCCTCCATGAGTTGCTCCTGGTGGTGAATGAGGAGATCTTTGAAGTATTCGAGATCATTGTTCTCGGCAGCCAGCTCGTGGGCGGCCTGGAGGTCCTTGCGCATCTTTGGGTTTATCAAATCGGCAACGACCGAGGTGTCAAGATCCTCGAGATCCGTGTTGGGAATCCATGAGCTGGGCGTCGAGTATAGGGTTTTTGTTAGAAACCAATTTGTCGCTAACGCGCCATTGCTCACACCGTTTCATCTGCGCAGGGCAATGTAAGGCAAAAAAAAAAAAAAGCTCACAATTCATTGGTGGCCAGGTACATGACCGGGAAAGTCCTGTTGTGCATCTGCTTGCCGCCGTCGGCAAAATCCTCCCGGTACGTCCCGTCGGCCCTCGCGGCCGTCACAGGTCGCGTCTTGAGCAGCGTGCTGGGCAGCATATCCTCGGAGCAGACGATTCCTGGCCACTTGGGGTAGCCCTTGAGCTTTATGAAGTAATAGTCGCCTGGCTTGGCGTCCGTGTGTGTGATACGGGCGCGGGAGCCCTTCCTGTTAAGCTTCTTCTTGGAGTCACCGGGTGTCGCCGCGGTTGACTTCCTGCGCGACTTGCTGCCGCTCTTGTCAGCAGGCGCAGGCGTGGCTGGCGCCTCCGTGACCTTTTCTGCAACTTCGGCGACGACTTCTGCCACCGCGCCGGGTGCCTTTGCGATCTTGTCGGCCACATCGGCGGCAACCTCAGCAGCTTTGTCCACGACGGCGGCGACAGCGGATTGGCCGGTCTTCTCTGCGCCGGAACCCTCGGCCGCGTCGTCCTTCATTTCGACGTCAGCCTTCTCGTCGGCCTTGTCGCTCGAGTCCTTGTCTATTGCCGCACAAGGCGTGACGCGTTTGTCAGCATCAATTCTTGTCATCGAGATGCGCCTTTAAACAGCAACGGAACGGTCGGTAGCTAGCACACAGTGGGAGGTAGGAGGATTTGGATAGCATAGAGACGGAGGGAAGGGGAAAGAAGCGCCATGCCCACCTTCTTCGGACTTTCCGGCGTCTCTGGTACCAGTCGCGTCGTTCTTATCGCCGCTAGCATCAGAGGCATCGGGGTTGGCCTCATCGGCAGGTGCTGCTGGGCTGGCGGGCGACTTAGTCGCGGTGTCCTTCGCGTCATCCGTCTTTTGCGCAGCCGGCGCGGGTTGCGCAGCGGAAGCGGCGTCAGACATTGTGAGATGTGCAGGGGGCAGAGCTTTTTGTTTGAGAACCGAGCAGCGAATTCGGCGGATTCCCAATGGTCGCGCACCTCGGGTGCAGGTTGATGTTTTTGTTGTGTCGTTTGGATGAGAAAGTTGGAGGCAGTGGCGGGTTTGTGTCTGGCGGTGGTGGAGGGTCAAGCTTCAGCTTGTGTTTAGGTTGGCAAGGGAAGGTAAGGTAAGGTAAGGTAAGGTAAGGTAGGTATGGATGCGGGTGGGTTTTTTTTTCTTGGTTTGGAATTGGGACCCGACGTGTCGTGGCAAAGCTCGGCGGCGGGCTGGACGAGTTCAGGATTCGCACGCACCCAGGGGAAATGGAGAGGGAAAAAAAAAAAGAGATAGATAATGCGATGGGTTGACAGGACGGGTGCTGATCGAGTGAAGTTGAGAAGGTGATGGACAGATGTTTTTTTTTTCTTGCCTTGTTTTGTTTTGTTGTATTTTTGTTTCTAAATTTTCATCTCCTTGAGAGCGTGGCGATGGAGATGGAGAAGGACTTCGAGGTCTTGTGTCAAAGTCGATGGAACGCGTTGTTTCGCGTTAATGCGCTTCCTCTATCTCCCAAACTTCCCTCTCTCTCACTTTTTTTTTTTTTTCTCTTTTGTTATTCTTTCGTGCTCAGTTTCTCTCGCAGCGACCTTCAAAAATCCAACAAGAAAGCCGGTTACTGTTTTTCTTCTTTTTTTTTTACGCCTTGTTATGACCTTTGAGTGTCCAGGAACTGACCGTCGGATGGATGCAAGGGTGGTGATTATGTTAACCGTCGTGGGTTGATGAGTGAATGGGAAGAGAACCGGGGAAAAAAGAAGCAAAAACCTTCGCTGTGCGTCTTGGGTCGTCCGTCGGTCTTGACACCAGCCCATAGCTGGCGCAGAGGGCTTCCAATGCTTTCTCGACACCTTGACCGGCCTCCACCGGCCATCGGGATGCGTGTACTCATCATGGTCACGTGCGCCCAGTGTGATCCATCTTGGGCGCCTTGTCCCTCGTTGGCCGACCCTCCACTGCCATCTCGCCTACCTGACTTGTTCCCTTATCTCTGTGTTGTACTACCGACCATCCCGACCTCAGCCAAACCAGCTAGCCACAGGTCTTGGTCGACCCAGCGCCAGGCCATTGTCAGCCAGTCCTCACTTACTCCGCCAGCCTGTATCACACTTGCTACCTTGTCCGCCGTCCTCTGGTCTCCTAGGAATCAGGAACCTCCACTGCTGCTGCTGATGGGTCAACACGACTTCCCAGCCCTTCCCAGCCACCACCTATGACAGATGATCTGCTTTGCTGCCATCTCTAGGTATACAATGACCGCCCCCCGTCGACCTCTTGACAGCCGCCTCCCTGATTCGGTCAAGTCTGGAACGTCGGCGTACGCTTGAACACATGGTTTTGTATGGCCACCCTCCACAGAATGTAAATAACAAGACAGGAACAGGTAGGCACCTAGGTAGGCAATCAGCAAGCCCGTAAATACTTGGATTATACAAACATGTCCCTTCATTCTTCCTCCTCGTCTTCCTCATCGTCATCAAGCTCCATAGCCTCCCCAACAGTCACCGAGAACCCGGGCTCCTGGTCGACCCCGACGTAGCTGTCGCTCATCAGGAATAGCTTCAGGTCGTGCTTCCCGGGCTCAGGCACTGTAAACTCAAGCTTGACGTTGAGCTTCTGCCCGATTGTCACCCGCTTGATCGCCAGCAGCGTCTTGGACGCCTCCGACCCTACGACCAGCCACCAGTTCTCCGCCTTGCGCACGGGGAAGAAGGGCGCATGCACCGTCGTGTCCACCGCCTTCTCCTTGCCCTCCTCCTCGTCGTCCTCGTCCTCGTCCACTTCGCGCTCAATCTTAATGTTGAGGAACGACGGCTCGCCCGCGTGCAGGTTGTCCTCGTCCTCGACCTCAAACTCCATCGATATGTCAGGGTACTTTGTGTTGGTAAAGTTTGCCGCCTGTGCGAGTTGTTGCTGCGACAGGCCCATGCGCTTGATCAGCTCCTCGTACTGCGAGTTCTCTTCAGGGTTCATGGCCTCCATGAAGTCAAAGACGTCCTTGATTCTGTAGGTTGGTAGCATTAGACTTTAGTAGAGTACTTTGCGAAACAATGCCTGGTCATTGGCATCAAGATGACAGTGCTAAGAGAAAATTACTCACCCGAAGTCGTTCGCAGCCTTGACCACCTCGGGAGAAAAGTGAGGGATCTGCTTAAGCGGGCTGTCGCGGTCCCACATAGCCTGCACAACCATCTGCGACATCTCCATGGCGTTCATGGCGTTCAGATGTCCCTCGGACGACAATATGTCGACCGTCGCACTCAACAGGCTGAGCACCTTGGACAAAATGACCTCCTGGTCCTTGGCCAGGTCAATGGGAAGTTGCATACGCGAAAAGTGCGCCTGCAGGAGCACAAACGCCTTAAAGTGCGGCGAGTCGTACACGGGCTCCGTCATCTTGACGGGGACGCGGTCGTAGATGCGCCGCAGCAGACTCTCCTCGTGGCGGCGGATCTGGATCGACTCGAACTCGGCCGCAGAGGTAATGATCTCCAGAATGCCCTTGAGCTTGGTGCGCGACTTGAGCGAAAGGAGGAACGTCTGCATGGTGATGTACGAAATGTTGTAGTAGGCTGCGATCATGGCCGCGTTCTGCGGCGTAACTGAGCCGTCCTCCTCGTCGTATTCGATGATCTTGGACTCGGAAAGCTCGGTCAGCGTCTCCTCGACCATCTCCGTCAGGTACTTGCTCAGGCCATCGTTTGATGGGTCAGCCAGGCCGTAGTAGCTTGGGTTGGCCAGGAGTCGCCGGTAGAAGTAGGTGAAAGTGGTCCAGTTGAGTGCGTCGTCCCCGGACTCGACCATCTTGATGCTGATCTCGGTCACAAACGCATCGTGGAGGTATGCGTGGTTTTGCGACTGCTCCGTGAGCTGAGATTCGACCGGGAGTGCCTCGTTGAGAAACTTCTTGTAGAACTCACGCTTGACTGCCGGCAGCATCAGCACGCCGCGGCCCCGGCCTTCCTTACCAGGTCGGAGCGCCTTGCCGAACATTTGCAGCATGTCGCTGACGGGGTAGTCTATATACCGATGCTCCCTGCCCTCGTAATATTGAGTGCCCATCACAATGACCAGGTGGGCAGTGCTTTCCAACTCCCAGCAGACATCTCGAGACGCAATCAAGACCTGAATAGCTCCCTTGTCGTAAAGGTGCTTGACAATACGCCTGTCAGTCAAGCTCAATGCTTCGTGGTAATAGCCAATGCCGTGTGATATCGATTCACGGAGGGCGTCCTCCTGGACCCTTTCGAGTAGCGGCTTGATTTGGTCTACGTCCACATGAAGGAACCGATCCTCGTCTTCGTCGGCGAGGCATGCTGTGAGCAGGTCGCGGGCGGTCGCCCTGGTTTGCTTCCTGTTGGGAACAAACACAAGAGCTGGCTTGTCAGGCGACATTTGGGTGATGGCGAGGTATGTCGGCTTCGCCATGGCGAGCATGAGCGACGGGAAATGGGGTATGGTGAAGGACTGGATGTGCAGCTCCAGCGGGACTGGCCTGACGTGGGGACTGAAGTTGTAGATGTCATGCTTTTTGCAGTCTATCCACTCGCCAATGTCCCGCGCGTTCGCCACAGGAACGCTCAGCCCAATAATCCTCATGGACTGCTCCGTAACGGAGCGGATGTACTGCATACGTGACACGATGATCTCGTAGACGAAGCCTACTTGACCAGCACCTAACATGTGCAACTCATCAGCAATGAAGAGCTCCACAGTCTGTATGTTCTTGCGCCTCTTCCACTGCCGCGAGAGTGTGTCCCATTGTGCCGGGGTTGCCAAGATCAAATCTCCTTTTTCAAGCAGTCTCAGATCTGCAGCAGTTTCTCCCGTCAGCTTGACAATGTCTTTGCCGCCCCTGGCACCAGACAGCCGCTTCTCCCAGTCTTGAAACCGTGCGTCCACAAGCTCTTGGAAGGGCGCAATGTAGACAGCACGACCGTTTTCGGGCTTTGACCAAAGCCGCAGCAGCGAGAACTCAGCGGCGACCGTCTTTCCGCTGCCAGTAGGTGCCCCGAGGAGAACATTCTGGTCGGTCGTGTACAGGGAGTTAAAGGTCTGCGCCTGGATCTTGTTGAAGTGGCTCCAGTGCGGGTAGAGCGCCTGGTACTCCTTTATCTTGAGGGCAGTCACAGGAAGCGGCTGGAGATCGAGAAGGTCCGTGTGAGGTGGGAACTTCTCCGGCAGTATGAGTTTCTGGAAGGAGACCGCAATACGCGTCTCTGAATGCATCCACCTATCCGACACGACTGAGATGAAGTAGTTTGGTGGCATCGGGTCTGTGATAGGTACCGTGAAATCGACGACGTGCTCGTTGCTCTCCGACTGCGCTAGGTCCTTGCGTAGGATGAACTGGTCATGGTAGAGAATATCCTCACCATCGCAATCTTCGACAAGGATCCAGAAGCTCTCTGAGATGCCGTGCAGCTCATCGTCCCATTGGAAGTTGGGGGTAATCCTCAACTCGACGCGAAGCATTGACCTTGTGATTGGCTGGATGTGCTCCTGGATTTCCACCCGGGGAAATTTGGATACCAGCGAACAGACAGTCTTGCCCGCCTTGGGCATGCCCAAGAGCTCACCCATACGTGGGGGGTCGAGGTCAAAGTAACTCGTCCACGGTACCTCAATGCCCTCGGCCTTCTTGACAATCTCACGCGGGCATGCCGGGAATTGACGCAGCGGTGACATGGTTGGCCACATCCGTTTCTCGGCCATTTTGCAGAGGTCAAGAGCAGTCTTGGCCACCGACGCCCAGCCCTTCTTGAGAGTGATTTCAAAGATAGCCCGCAGAATACGGCCGGCGGACTGCGTGACATATACCATGTCCGCCATCAAGGCAAGCCCGTCCAGTCTTAATCTGGATATGTAGGCTTGCAGCAGAACGTTGATCTTGCAATGCGACTCTTCTATGCTCTCCTTGACTGGAATGGGTACCTTCATCAACAGCTTTGCGAGCTCCAGCTTCTCTTCTTGCCTCACTGGAATGTACTTGAACTCGGCGCTCAACGCAAACACCCTAAAGAGCTCTATTGTCGTGATGTTGGGCTGGATGAGAGTATTGTACGTGTCCATGGACCCGTGGGTGATGTAGTAGTGCGAAGCAATCCGCCCAAGCTCTGTGGCCTGAAGCTTTCCGGTCTTCTCGTCGTACTTGATAAGGCTTCCCTTCTTGAGCACCGTGGCGGCCGAGTGGATCAAGTCGACGCGCTTCTGTTCCAGGGCCTCGTCATCCTCGTAGTCTGCGCCAACCTGATAAAGCCCAGGCGATCGTAGCATCCGCACGAACAGATATGTGTATCCGAGCCACTCCACTCCCTCATCGCGCGACCTGACGTTGCCCAGGACAATCTCGGCATTGAGATTATCGACCATTTTGCTCATCAACTGCGACTCAATAGGAAGCTGCTGATTTAGCAGGGAAAGGTAGTAGGTCATCTCATTTTGTGTCGTGATGATAATACCTTCGCCATAAGTGTCGAATTGGGGCCTTCCGGCACGACCGAGCATCTGCAGCACATCCTGGGGGCTCAACTCCACCCAGCTACCCTTTTCAGGCGAGTACACTTGGGTGCCTTTGATAATGACTGTGTGTGCTGGGAGGTTGACACCCCAAGCGAGGGTCGCTGTGCAAACCAAAACCTGGATGGCTCCATCAGCGAAGAGATCCTCCACGTCTGTCCTGTCGGCCCTGCTCATTCCAGCGTGGTGGATGCCGAATCCATATGGCAACAGGTCCTTGAGGTCAGCATCGTTGGCCTGGTTTGCGGCCTCCTGAAGAATCTCGCGGCTGCCGGCGTCGTGCTTCAGAATATCGTTAATGGTCTCCAAGTCAAGCGCTTTGTCCCGGATGTATTTTGCTGTTTTCGCCGTTTCTTTGCGCGAGTGAACAAAAATAAGCATCTGGTTTCGATTCTTGCCAACGTGCTCAATCACCTTGGAGTAAGTGATGTCATTCATCGTCTTTATCTGTTTGATTGGCTTCTTTTCTGTCACGCCAATAAATTCTTGACGTAGCGGGCAAGGACGGAAGGTGCCATCAAAGTGGAAAAGACCTTTGCTCTGGTCGACACGTAGGAAGCTGGCCACATCCTTGAAATTCGGCAGGGTGGCAGACAGACCAACGATCCGAACCGGCTCACCAGTCTGTTCAGTCTTCCGGATTGTTCTGCTCACAATGCTCTCGAGAACTGGGCCGCGATCGTCATGCAGCAGATGGATTTCATCGATGATGATCAGACGGACCAGGCTTGTATAAGACATATCTGTAGCCTTGCGGGTAATAACATCCCATTTCTCAGGGGTAGTTACGATGATTTGCGTTTCCGCGATTTGTTGCTTTGTGAGCTGTCGGTCGCCCGTGAGCTCGGAGACACGGATTCCGTAGGGCTCCAGGCGCTTTCCAAAGTTGCCGACCTGTTCCTGTACCAAGGCCTTCAGGGGCGCGATATACACAATTTTGAAGGCATCCAGGTCAACCTCCCCCGTCTCGGGGTTCCGGTTCTTGCCAATCTCGCGAAGGATTGTAAGCATAGCCACATTGGTCTTGCCACTTCCCGTCGGGGCACAAATCAGCATGTTTCCGTCGTCCCCAAAAGCCGAGGGATAACACTGAGACTGGATCTTGTTGAGAGCTTTGGTGGTACCGAAGGGGACCCGCGACCATTCGGGCATTTCTGTAATAGGAACACTGACGTCGCTGGGGTCACTACGCTTCTTGGGCGGCGGAACATGTATTTCCTCGTAGCCTTTGAAGGTCCGCTTCGTAGAGCCCTCGGGCAATGTCACCTTTAGGTTTGTCATTAGATGGTTGCCCTGGTCGAAAACCAAGTTCTCCAAGTTGATCAGCTTCTTGGGCTGGAGACCTCCAACGAGCTGACCCTCCTGACGCTCAGTTTTGTCCGGCTTGGAATCCAATGAAGCTGTCGAATCGATGTCCATCTTGATCTCGACCTTTTTTTTAGGCTCGTCTCCAGTCTTGCCGTGGAGTTCATCCAGAATCCACCGCAAACCTTCCGAGACCATCTCACGCTCGATTGATGAACGCTCGTCGCTTGTCTCGGCCCTGGCTAGCTTCGTCAACCACACAACCTTTTCACGGTTGGCAATCAGCTTTTCCACGACCTGGTGATGCTCGTAGTCAAAAAGCTCCATCAGGTCGTTTTCAATTTCTCCCAACTGTTTCTCCTCACCCTCGGGGTCGTCCGGTTCCCCTGATAATATCCGCAACGCAGCATGCGTCTTGTCATGCTGGATGTGGGCGTCGGGATATAACCTGCCAATCTGGCGCTGCAGCCAGTATGCATCGATTTCGCGCGCTGGGACGACATTGGCGCCCTTGTCCTGATCTTCGGCGTTCTTTCCCCGGGGCATGGAGTCAATGATCATAGCTTCGCCGTCGACAAGGTCGGCCCCGCCCTCGGCTGTGTCCGTATCATCTCCAGTTCCAGGTTCTGGCTCGTCTTCATCTTCGTCCATATCATCGTCCGATGATGCGTCACGAACCTCGTTAACGATGTCGTCCTCGTCATCGTCCTCAAAATCCACAGCAACACCTTGGCGATCGTCGATCTCCTCATCTGCCCCGACGCCTTCCATCTCCTCGTTGTCATCTTGCGCATCGTAATCTGTGATCTTCTTCCCCAGATTGACTAGCTCGTTGAACTCCTTCGGCGACATGCTGATTCCCAAGATATCGTCCGTCTCCTTCTTCTTGTCAAAGTCCTTCAGGTCGGGATCCTTCAGGTACTCCAGCACCGCATCGGCCGCACTTCGCACAACCTCGTGCGGGACGTCGCCCAAGCCCTTGGCGACGATGGACAGGATGAGCTCAAATGTCTGCCGCGTGGCAGGCGTGCGAGGCCGGTACCGCAGACCGTCGACGGCCAGGTCCGCGCCCGACAGAATACCGCCGCTCGTCTCGGGTTTACGCTTGGAACGCTGGTTTGCCAGGACATCGCCGCCTTCTTGTATACTCCCGCGCACAACGTCTGGCATGCGAGCGGCCTTCTTGGCCTTTGGAGCGTCGTCGCGGGCGGTGCGCGAGCCCATGTCCCGGATTGACAAGCGGCCGGCCAGTGACTCAGGATCGCCGGTGGCCTCGTCTGAACGACGGGTGACGAATCGGCGATCCGCCTGGAGGACCAGGTTGGACATGGCCGAGTACTTGTACTGCGACACATCGCGGTGGTGATTGTCCGCCATCTTGTCGGTGTTGATGATGGACGCTTATTTCGGGAGGTGTCGAGGTATCTGGTTGAAACTTGGGCGATGAGACGGTATCGCAGCCTCGCGGTGTTGTGGTCCCTTCAGGAGGCAGCCAGCAAGTGGCGAGGACGGCCGCTAGGGTCAGGCATGAACCGGCGGGCGGTGCGAAAAACACGACAGTAGACGCGCAGGCGTTTATCGCAGCAATATCTATACAGGCAAGAGGGTTGTTCCGCTTTGCGAGATGTCCAGCGGTCGGAAATTTGTTGTTTGACTACCTGTTTGGATATGTATGGCGTGGTTGTTAAACGGGCTTCGGAAGCTTGAACTTTTTAATCCTTGCGCAATTGCAGCGCGTCGTTGGCGTCAGGAGCATCACCCGAGACAAATGTGGGGCTCCCTCCTCTAATTCTTACTTGCCGCACGTTGGTGAACAGCGACAACCCCGAGCTCGACAAGTTACTGCTCTCAGTTGAAAATAATAATAAAGATATGAAAAATACTCATGTCAAATCAGCCTGAAAAACGAGTGGTTTCTTCTGGGTACTCGTCCTCTATCAGAGGTTGCTATTTCGAATTGTCGCAAGGTAAAGGCACAAAGTAAATGCCTAGAAATTACTTCGTCTCACTGTCCTTGCCACGGCTGTCCCATCATCCACCTCAACTCATTAAAAGAGTGTACTCAACGTCGATATGGAGGCCGCTCGTTTGGCCCTGGAGCCCTTCATCAGATCCCGAGATGAAGCTGCACATATTCGTAAGGTGCTGGGGGCGCACCTCAACGCCAGCCTCGACGGCGCAGCCACTGATTGGGTCCCATTGTCTCTCGTAGACCTGCCTGCCGCCGTCAACATCCCACCTGAGACTCGCGGTCTTCAAAGAGACTACCTGGATGCGCTCAACGCCAATATCAAGGCACGGCAGTATCTCGAGTCTCTCAAGGTTCAACATGACGCAAAGTTTACTATCACTCCGCCTCCCGCCCCCAACGGAGTGGCGGTCGGCTTCCTCGCAGACCACCTTGTTGCCCTGGAACTGCGGAGGAAACAGCAGCGTCTCGAAGCTATGACCAGATGTCTGAACCATTTAGATCAGATGCCAGCAGCGTCGACGGATTTCCTGAACCCCGACAGGATTTTCGAGAGGTCGCCTACCCTCCCAGACGTTCCTAGCGAGGCGGTCAGCAACTTTGTTCTGGACAAGACCCTTTCCAAATCGAGCCTCGATGAGCTTCTAGACCGCCTGCAAAAGTCAGTCCTGCGCGCAAAACTTCTGCTCAAAAAGGAAGAGCAGAGGCTTGATGCTGCCAAGAAGAGAAGGGCGGCCGGGTCGTCAGGCAGCGCCGCCATGTCAGACAGCACCAAACTGGCTGCCCTGACCCTTACACGCAACGAGCTGATTGCTTGGATAGAGGCAGAACTGGCCGATACGGGCGCCGAGGATAACTCCGCAACGAAGCAGCCGTCGCACACATCTATCCAGCAAGTCGCCGGCAACAGGAAGCGCGTCGAGGAGCAGGTTTTCGCGATTAGACAAAAGTACCAAAAATATCTCGCGGCGCGCAAATCAATGCTCAAAACCTTGGGCGCGGCCCGTCAACCAGTGATTGAGCCACCAAAATCCGCCAAGGCAGGCGATAAGCACGGGATCAGGCTTGGCTCATCGGAGCAGACCATGTCCCTGAGTGAACTGACGCCATATCTCGAAAGGCTCCTCGCCGTCTCGCACGAGCAAAAGGGGCTCATCCTTGAAAAGACTCACCTCAACGCGATCCTGGCAAAGCAGACTAAGGAAAATTGCCAGGCTCTCGAACACGTAGCCGAAGAAAGCCAGTTGCTGCCTAAATACCCCGTACCAGGCCAGTCGCACCGCCAACACGGTATGATGGGCGACGGGGCTCTGTCTGGTCTCGAGAAACCGAGCGCCTCCAACAGGGCCAAGAGCTGGGTCTTTGCAGCCGAGGCGGCCAAGCTGGCGACGCTCGAGACAGTGGTCGAGAAGACCGAGGAGGGTGAGATGGCGTTGGGCGCCTCGATGCATCACTTGGATCAGGTCGATCGGCTGCTGGGGCGCCAGCCGCCTTCTGGTACGGAGGGCCATGTCGGCGGCGATTCCGATCTTTGGCTTCAGCAAGGGCAGACGAGCCCACCGCCAGCTACTACAGCACGTCATGGTCAGTTGGATATTTGGTCAATACTGGACGGAAACCTTGGCCTTATCGGGGACGAGGTCTCAGTGTGATGTACCGTAGTGAATTTATTGGAACAACAGCCGAGACCTAAATGTATCACGCCGTGACGACTCCATACGCCAATTCCAGTACCAGTGACAGAACAAAAAGATCATTCATGCATACACCCCGAAACAGGCTCACGCTTTCCTCCCAGACATGATGACTGATATCCTCAAGCACAGGTCTAGTATGGAGAGGTGCTCGTCAGAACCATCAACCAAACGCTTGTCGACTTCGGAGAAAACCATGACGATCTCATTCTTCTGGATGTTTGGGACTCCCTCGTCATATACAATGCTTTGATAAAGCTAAATTTCAAGAGTTATGTTAGAGTCACGAAGCTGTCAGGAACTAAAGGGCGATAGCTTATCCTTACCTGGCTAACCACCTGCGTGGCGCTCCAGCCATCCGCAACCATCTCCTCGACAACCTTCGAGACAGCCTGGTAAGTCTGAGCTGCACCCTTAGGGCGCATGGCCTCGACCAGTGCGTCGATAGTGTTCGCCGGGATAACACCGGCAATATCCTCGATGATCTTGACAGTCACCGGCCTCGAGTCGATGTCCATTTTGTCCTCTTGACCAGCCCCTGCAGTTGCACCAACGGCCCCGACCAGCCTGGCGGCGCTCTGCAGAAACGTAATGGCCTTTCTCAAGTCGCCCTCGCTGCACTTGATCAGCGCATCGACGGCTCCATCCTCCAGCGTAACGCCCTCCTTTGCAGCAATGTCCTCCAGCCTGCTCCTGGCGTTTTCCTGGTCCAGGCTCTTGAAGCGGAACTTGCTGCACCTGGATGCCAAGGGGTCTATGATGCGCGTTACGTAGTTGCAGATAAGGCAGAAGCGTGTGATCTTGCTGTAAGTCTCCATGGTCCTGCGCAGAGCGCTTTGGGCATCCTGCGTCATCGAGTCGGCCTCGTCGAGGATGATGATCTTGAAGGGCGGGCACGGGTACTTTGACTTGAAGCCGGCAGGCGGGTTCGTGAGCTGCATGCGCGCAAAGTCTTTGACCTTCTCACGCACGATGGAGATGCCGCGCTCGTCCGAGGCGTTGAGCTCGAGGACGCGCGACTTGATTAGCTCCGGGCCAAAGAGTTCCTTGGCCAGGGCGAGGACGGTCGAGGTCTTGCCCGTGCCGGGAGGGCCGTAGAAGAGCATGTGTGGAAGCTGTTCTTGCCAAGGCTAGCGGTCAGCAGGCGGTTTTGTTTATGTATTAGGCCGGCTGAAGACATATACGGACGTTGGAGGCTTGCAGGGTGCGCTGGAGCACCGTTACCGTGTGGTCTTGGGCGGTGACATCGCTCAGTGTTTTGGGGCGGCTGTAGGGCAGAGGCATAGACTGTTAGTTGGTAACCACCTCACTTTGTGAAGTGTATTCGGGATACACAGAGCGCAGTATTCCATCCTTACTATTTCTCAACCCATGGCTGTTGCCTTGCCTTTTCGGGGTTCTGTTTTTCTTGCTTTGCTGTGGTTGCTCCATTTGCCGCTGCTTGTTTTCGCGCCTTGATATCGAAGAAGCTTGCCATCTTGGCTGCGTCTTGAGCGATCTTCGAAATTGTATCCCACGCTTCCCCTATCACATGTGTGCTTCCGGGGCCAGTCTTAAATATAATTGGCTTTCCGACGCTGTTCTGGCCAGCAAGAGGATCTTGTCGTCGTGGAAGTCGTCCTCAATCAAATTCCAGCACTTTACGCGACTGAGACGCGCCGAGCAGGGGTCTGTCCTCTACCAATGGTCCGTGCCCAATAGCGACGAGGGGTATCGCTCCACTGTGGGGTAATGGGACGTTCCCAGCGAACAGGGTGCCAACATCGTCACCTCACTCTCAGTCTGCAGCCTTCAGGTAGGTGTCTCTGCCCCGCCACACGTTCGGGATTCCCTCTACGAAAGCCTGACATCTATCCAGCTCTACATGGATCACACTAAACGGAATTGAACGCGGATTCCATTGACAGCCTAGGTACGAAACAATTGGTGGCCTTGATCCTTTGTGCTGAAGCATCAAGGCAGCGACAGCTCCTTGCCTTTACTGGCTGATTTATGCGTCGGCAGAAACCCCTAGCGCATGCTCGTACACTGCACAGGTTATCCTCCGATTTCATACAGCAAACAAGGTGCTGGGTTGGAAAATGACAAAGAAGCTGACGAGAAGCTCACTCGCGCCATTGGCCTTCTTGTATTGATTCAATCCTGGCGCGTATTCTCAAAGAAAGACTGCTGTTGTCAGGCCGTCTGAGAAAACGCCCACGTCATTGTCACCGTTGATGCACCGACGTCTTCTCCTCAGCCGTTCTCGAAACCATTCTTAAGGAACCCCACCCTGGACACTGCATCTCTACCTCAATCTCCGCGTTCGGATTTGCAACTGGTTTGGGTTTCTCTTGGTCCGTCTCTGCACGACGCTCATAACCAACCAAGCCCATCTTCTTATTAGTTTCCACGCTGTCAGCGCCCGAGTACCTTTCGTCAACACGAAGTCGGCCTGAACTTGCTTGCTTGGCAGTTCAGTGCCCGGCCCTCTGCCACCTCAGCCAAGATGGCCGACCAGAGCATTATCCGCATCACCAAGGTACAGGCGGCCATATCGCTCTTTCGCGTGCGCTTCCTTGTCTTGCGAAATGACGGCAGCTGACTTTGCTTTCTCCATTTCCTGCTAGGAACTGAGCGAGATCCAGAAGAACTCGGATCTTTGTAAGCACACTCGGAATCCTTTCCCCACAGCTTGCTTGCTACTTCGAAGTGATAACTGACGAAAAACTAACAACACCATCAGCCCTTGCCGTTGCTTGCCGTGATGTCGACGTACGGAACGTCAAGGCACTAATCATTGGGCCCCACGAGACACCATACGAGTTTGGTTTCTTCGAGGTGAGACTACGGCCCTCATATCAAACGCAGACTTGCGGCTTCTAACCCGTTTTCTAGTTCACATTCCGCTTCCCAAAGGGTACGCAGTTCGAGGTGCCTCATGTGCTGTGTGCTCATTCGATTTCTGATGCCATTTCCCGGTTGTACAGATTATCCCAGAAAGTCGCCTTCAGTTACTGCCATCACAACAAACAATGGGCGCACTCGATTCAATCCGAACATCTATGCCGGTGGCAAGGTCTGCCTGTGAGTGCAGGACTTTTTGATTCTGGAGACATGGACTCGAAATTGACCGGTCTATCTACAGTTCAATTCTCGGGTTTGTCAACCACCCATTTCATCACAGGATCGCCATAGCCGTCTGCTAACACATCAACAGCACATGGCGAGGCGAGCGTGGTGAGGAATGGTCCGCTGCCCAGGGCCTTGAATCGATACTCATCTCCATTCAGAGTTTGATGTCTTCGAATCCCTACGAGAACGAACCGGGTTTTGAGGATGCCAATGAGGCAGCCGACAAGAAAAACCAGGCGCGCTATGTCCAAAAGGTAAGAGATACCCAAGCCTTTACACAGAACCAGCCCCCCAACAAAACCATATCTTGTTAGATTCGGCACGAGACACTGCGTATCAGCGTTATCCAGAGAATGGAGGAATATCTCGGGATTCAGGCAGACGGCAGTCTGCCACCACCACCACAGACAGACCCAGAGGACTACGACCCGGTTGACTCGGATGCTGTGGATGATGTGCCCTTTGAGCCCTTCAAGGACCTTTGCAAACGTCGCTTCCTATGGTACTACGACTCGTACATACAATCAATTCAGAACGCAAAGGCGGAGAATAAGGATGGCTCGCCTTTCACCAGAATGCCCTTCGAAGGCCACAACAACAGCATGGAGGGCAAATTCAACTACTCTGACCTGGAGCGACGACTGGGGAACATCAAGACCGCTTTGGAGACCGAGGCAGACAGCTGGGCAGCAGAGGGTCTGGGGCCAAAGGCTAAGGATTCGACGGTCGCCGTGATGCTCGGGAGGCAATATGAGCAGGTGGTCGAGTACTTCAAGCGCAACGACATCATGCACAACCTCGAACTCGACAACAAGAACCCGTTCGTGTGGGTCCTGACATACTTTGGCCGACCCATGACCAACCTCGACGGAGGCTTGTTCCGCATCACTATACGGGTCAGCCCCCGATACCCCGACGAACAGCCGCGTGTAAGGTGCGAAACGCGGATATTCCATCACAGGATTGCGGCAGACGGAACAATATGCTACACCGTGCCCGTGAGCCGCAGGGAGGATATCAAATCGCACATCGATGCCATAATTGACACATTAGAGGAGGAGGAGCCGGCCTACGACCCAAGGACGTTGGTCAACCCGGAAGCACATAAGCTTTACTGGGGAACAGCCGAAGACCGCAAGATGTACAGCCGGAGACTTCGTCGGACGGTTCAGCAGTCGATGGAGTAAGTGCGATCCCTGGTTCAAGTTGCTGTGCAACAATGTATGCTAACAGCCTTCAGGGATCTTTGATCGCATATTGTCGGCTCAAAAACAACACAACTAATATTGCTGTATCTCTTTTCGGCTTTGTTTATCCTTTAAGCATACCCCCAAAGTCTAGTTCATGGTTTTGCGGTGTGCTTCCACCAATACCGGCGTTTTTCGGCACGGGTAGCAGGGGGTTATTATGGGTTTCACGACCAAGTTAGACGGTTGAGGGACTCGTGAATTTCGCTCTGATTTTGTGCCTATGAAGCAGGCACTTTCTACCGGGCAGTCATCAAACGTAGCACATGATGAAGGTTGACTTGAGCAATCAGTGCTTGTCTTTACGCGGGGGCATAATGATCCTCACCAGAAGCCGCCTAACGGAGAGAGCAACAGCGAAGGAGCGTAGATCTAGTCTACCTCATGTTATCAGACCTCCTATCATAAGAACCCGCAATTGCAACATGTCTAAAGCCGAATGCGTGTTGCATCGCAGCATATCAGAAACACTTGAGCGTAGGTCCTGGCATCTGTCAAGTAGTCTCGACAACGTATACATTGAATAAAAACTCCGTAACCATGCATTATCCTTCGCTGTACATCATACATAGCAGTCATAATCATTCTTATCGCTTTGGACGCTGGCCATCATGTGGGGAAATCTCCACTTAGCAGGCGGCATGGATCCCATGGTATCATACAGAAAACCCCATACGCTTTTCGATGGGCACCTCCCTCAGAGTGCAGCCCCCTTTGGTTTCCTGGGCTTTTTCTCAAGCCTGTCGCGCAGCGGGTCGTACGGGGCAGCGACCCCGACGAGCCTAGGGCCGGGACCACCTCCAGCTTGGGAAGATGATGTAATTCCGGCGCCAACGCCCTTGAACTCGTAGACTCCTCCTGGGCTGACTGTGGCGGGGGCACCCGGATTGGGACGGGCCAGCTGCTCCTCGTGCAGGCGGTCAAGCGAGTCGCCGACGACAGCGTACTGCGTCCAATTTATCGGAGGGCAGCGCACGACACTCTGAGGCTTTGGGAGGGTGCGCCATGGTGGAGGCGGCGCGGGCTGCTTACCCTTTGTGGCGGTAGCGGTGGCGGCGGTGTCGTCGTCTTCGGCACCGTCCTCGTCAACGGAAGTTGAGTCGTCGTCGTCGTTCAGGGACGCGGACGGGTCAAATAGCGTCGGCGCCGCGGGCCCCGTTGTCACCCGGCCGGCGCGCAGGTCGTCAACAAAGGCGAGCGGCTCCTGCATCGCGGCGTCCTTGGCGAGACCCAAGGCGGCGATGTCGGCGCGGGCACGGGCACGCTGAATCTGCAGGATGGAGATGGCGGACTTGAGCGCCAGCACGTCCGGATTGGTGTCGAAGTCGAGGGGCCGCGGCGCCGGGGGCGCGTCCAGCGGCGGATGCGCTAATGACGACGGCGCCGGTGTTGCACCTTCCCCTGCTGTGGTTGTTGTTGTTGCTGCTCCTGCCACTGCCGGCGCATTCTGGTCCGGCTGCGACAGATGCGTCAGGGCCGGGCGGTTGGCGGCGAAGAAGGAGACGGCGGACGGGGACGGAATGGCGGTGTACCGCGTGCTGCTTCCCGTCGCGAGCGGGACGGGGACGGCGGGCGCGACGTCGGGCGGCAGGCGGTTGGAGGGGGTTATGGGGCTCATTGGTGGTGGGGGCGGGGACGAGGGGCGTTGCTGGGGCTGTTGCTGCCAGCTGCTGGATGATGCGGATGCGGGTGCGAACGGCTTCCGTGACGTTTGGCGCGTCGGGGCGCTCGAGGGCATTTGTTCCCGCATGATTGTGAGACCCGGCATCGTGCGCGCGGCGAAGGAGGATGGATAGGAGATCTGCAAGTGGAAGGTTTGATTGAAGGTGAAGGTTGTTAATGGATACCTACGAAGCAGAGGCGCGCCATACAGTGTTTGGGTGATCGTCGCCCAGGATTGTACATGGGGCAAGGATATGCCATGTCTTGGCTGGGCTAAACAGTAGGTATTAGTATTGTGCTGCAAAAGTGGCAAAAG
>JASAOQ010001326.1:35620-47757 GCA_031306065.1 Pseudopyricularia cyperi | reverse complement strand
GGTTTGGGGCCGAGACTGGAAATTCTTGGGCCCAATGATTCCTTTTGAGGAAGCAACGTTCGCTTGAGAGATATGTCACTTGAATTTTTGGAGTGTGGGTGTGGTACTCAAAGCTTTCGGCCAGCAAAACTGCGGCAAAAGATCCCATATCCGACGGAAGACTAACACCCGTACAGCCCTCGTGGTCGTCGTCCCCAAGGAAAAGCTCACCATCAACGGCCCGACCAAGTCCTGGGCCGGCAAGGGTTCCTCGGGAAAGGACGTCCACCGCATCTTCTGCGGCGAGTGCGGCTCGCCCATCGCGCACGACCCGGATGCGGCGCCCGAGATCATCGCCATCAAGGGCGGCACCCTGGACGCCGAGATCAAGAAGACGCTGAAGCCGGTGAGTTTGGGAAATCCGCGGTAGCCCCTCCGCCTTGGCATCTTTCTGTTTACGGGAAGAAAGAGGCAGTAAGAAAGAAGGACGAGGCTGACTTTCTGTATCAATAGGACACCGAGATCTGGACCGTTGGCAAGCTGCCGTTCTGCCAGGAGCACCTCGCCAAACCCTTCACCCACATGCCTGAGTAGATGAGTCGGGCGTGGTGAACTTTGCTCAGTCTTGCGCTTATGGTCAAAGCATAGGCTCTCTTGGATGCCGGGTCTGGGCTACGAGTGCCGAGAAAGGTTCAAGTATATGACTGGCCAGCTAGTTTAACTGCTAGAATGTTAATAAAATAAGCCCATGACCCGTCGATTTGCTCGAACCCCAAAAAAAGTCCCTCAAGTCGCATATGAACATATCTGGTACTGCCCGTGTCTGAGACTGGCAAACACACGATCGATACTTTGAGCAAGTGTGAGATGAGAGGTGAGTTTTGCGGGTAAACAGGTACGTCAGCATGGCACGATATTGGCACAGGGAGAGGGGGATACCACACTCGTTGGCCCCTACCCAGAGTCCTTGGAGATGCAATTGAAGAAAACTCGTCCTCACGCCGAAGCGGCAATCAGTGTAGGTGAAGCCTCGGCATATGATAGGCACCAATAATTCCTGTTCCCCCAAGGTGAACGAATCCGCTGTTGGTGGTGAACAAGCCGATAAGGCCGTCTGCTCCGAATATTGGCACCCTCGCATATCTCGGCGCTTGTTCGCAATGGGCAGCCGCTACGTGGTCCCAGCTTACCTCAGGAGTTAGCCTCGAGGACGATGTTTTTCAGACCACCGAGTCAAGTAGCCCAACCCCAGCTCGGCCGCCCGGTCCAGCGGCCACACCGGCGCCGTGGCAGGCTAACGATGAACACACGCCGCTGGGTACACTGGCTCCGGCCTGCAGCGCACCCGTTTAATATTCAATTCGTGCAACGTGCCTGGAGTTTCCATCAGGGGCTGAGTCCCCGACGGTGGGCGGCGGCGTGCAACGTGGCCATTCCCCGGCGACGACACGTCGTGCTTCGGCTTAGTCGTGCGCCGCCGGCTGGGCATCTATCGGGTGTGGCCTCGACGCGCGGCGCTTTTCGGGAGGCAATGGCATTCTGCTCTGCTCCCATCCATTTCCACCATTGAACGACTCCGATATCAACGGCAGAGCAGGGACCGGGGACCTGGTGGGAGTGCTGAAGATGGCGCAAAAAAAAAAAAAAATACGATCAACTTGAATCAACCCCCGAAGGCAAAAGAAGCTTGGCCGAATAGCTTTGCGTCCAAGTCAGCTACCTCCCCGTCTCGCGCGTAGGGTCTCATGCAAAAGCACGACATATAATACCTTGTTTTCCCCCCATTTGTGATATGGAGTTTGAGACTGAACATGTCATGTTTGGTTTTTTTTTCTTTCTTCTTGTTTCCCCTTCTCGAAAAGCTGAACGGGGAATGCGGCAAGATCGGACGAGGGATCAAGGACAAACCACCATGTTCACCGGGACTCTGGCGATCGGGGACACTGTCATGCTTTGTCCTGATGCAAACTGTTTTTGGTTATGCTGATCGGCCTTTTTTTGCAGCGGGCAGCTATGTCTTGCGCGACGATCAGCATGGCTTCCGCCATTAGAAATGGAACTCGATGATGATAGGCAAGACACACATTACAACGGAGTATGAACAGGTTGGCAACACTGGACTAGTCTAGATAGGCTAGACTAAGGCTAGTCTAGTCTAGGTAGGTACTATGTACATTTGGGTGCTCGCTGCAGAAAACCAAACCCACAGCAAGATATTCCCTGCTTATATCCGGCGCCGGACGAGTAGCTCCTCAGCTCCTCATCATCGAACCCCTCCTCACTAACAGTCGAACTAGACTAGGTGAACTATAGGTGCGCTCAGCGCCTGTTTTTACTATTCATGAAACATCGGGCTACCCGGTATTATGATGAGCTCCAAAGGGAGGGCTGGGACTGCGCTAGAACGGACTAGAAATAAGACTGGGACCAACCTGTCTCCAGCCTGGCAAGCTTTGGGTTGGCGGGAAGCGAAGGGAATTTAGCGGTGTGGAACGGGTGTGCAGCAATAAGAAGCAGTCTAGGAGCTGGACGAACGAGATATACGCCAACCGGACGGCGGGAGGTTTTTGAAACGATGCGAGCTCTTGCAGTGCCGTTTTGATATGGTACTTGTTTCTCTCCCCATGCGAGCACGGCAAGGACCATAAAAGAGAACAAGTACACCCGCAACTCTTTCGATCAATGCAACAAAGCTCGCATGTGATTGTCGACGTGGGAATTGGGGAGTTTTGGGGGGTTTCTACTATTATGTATGTTCCTCATTAAAGGTACAGCACTGGGTTGCTGAAGGGTGTCATGACCATCCCCACACCGACCCCAAACCGGGCTGGAAAGATGGAGACGGACGGAGACGGACGGAACGGCGCAGACTGACTGGTACACGATATAGAGTATAGAGGTAACTAGGTTGGTTCTGGGACGGGACTATTGAGAGAGGGCATACAAAAATAATAAAAGGAAAGGGAAGCTACTACGCAAAGAAAAATTGATCAGGAGATCAACAAGCGTCCATGACAACTGTCAAAATCTGCACAGATCATTACACCAATGCCACAAGCTTCCAAATAGTCGGGAAGTTCAAAGTACAGTAATAAGTAATTACAAGATCAATGTCGGATGCTTGCGGCGGTTTCCCCCGCGTCGATGTGGTCCGCGAATCGACCACGACGTGACGGACAGACACAGCCCAAAGACACAGACACAGACACAGAGGTATTAGATCAGATCCAGATCCGATGACCAACGAGTTCGGATTGGCTCTCATTCTTATAATCTCCAAGACAGGCCTGATGGAATAACGGAACGCGCTGGTATTAGGATCGCATCAGTAATTACCTGCCCTTGCGTCGTACATGGATGCACTTGCGGCGCTTCCTTTTTTTTTCTTTCTTTTGACAATCATCCTAGTCACGAAGAGTAGTCCCGGGTCGATGAAAGCCCACGCCACTGGTGTTGGATGAGAATGGCTTGCCCGTAGACTGCATCTGGGTATAACTGGCTTGCAGATTTTCTATGCAGCCACCGACCGTGATAAAAAAAAAAAAACGGAGTGACAGCAAAGGGCCCAGACCTGTCCTCGAGCTGTCTTGGGGGGTCAGCCGCGTGGCGATTGAAGAAAGGCGTTTGCTTCTCGTCCCGCGCCCCCCCATCCAAAAGCCTCAAAAGCCAAAGGGACTTGAGTGGCGGTCACCACGTGCACGCGGGTTGGTAAGTAGCCCATCCCATTACGCCACAGGTTTTTTTTTCTTTCTTTTTTTTCTGTTTAGGACATGCCTGTTTTCCTTTGCCGGGCAAACGAGTTTCGTGTCATGACGGGAATGTCATGTTGACAAACTGCCCTTGACTGTGATCCGTTCCGCGAGAAATCCGCGAACGAGAAAACCAGAACATGGGCAGATCAATATTGTGTCGCTACCAGGTTCCTCTCGCAAGTGAGTGAAACCTGACGGGATAAATTCCGCACCGGGGAGGGGGGGAGTGAGCATGGGGTTGTGGAAAAGAAGTACTCCGGGACTTGGTGTGGATTGATAACACTACTAATATGTGGTACTATTACATCAGGTACTGCAATAAGCTCCCCGGAAACCACCATGTACAAAAGAAAGAAAGAAAGCAAGCTACATATTTCAATAGCTATTGTATCATAGAGTGATCAGGTGTTTTTCTTTTTCTTTTCTTTTTTGCTTTCCATTATTTCAGCCTCGTGTCCTTCTACTGAAGGCAAGGGAGTGGCCACAACACACACAAAAAAAAAGCACATGACTCGAACCCCTTTTGTACGAATGAAATGAATGACGACGAGCGTCTAGACGCCAGAACGTGTCCTTTTCTGTCTAGCAAATTCATCGCATCGAGTAATATCGCTCTGGCATTTCCAAAGGTGAGCAGGTGACTGCTAAAAAGTACGAGGTCACTACGAGGGTAATGTACTCGGTAGACGAGTCCATTCCCATGCCTTGCGGGGAGGGGCCAAGATTGGATACCTGTAGCCGCTGTGGTTCCCTTTTCTCCACTCGACCGGGTGTGGATGGGCAAGTACTAAGTATGGGAATCATTCATCCAGCTGGGCGGAGTTGCCGTCGTTGCCGTGAACAAGTTTCTGAAGACAGCTTCATTCAACCCTTGGTAACTTTGGTAGATTGGGCTAGGTACCTCACGTTACTTTGTCCTGTTGTGTGATTACTACCCATCTATCTATTTACATAGATGGTATACGGGTGGTACTGTACAGTCGAGGCTGAGGACTGTTTATGGGTTTCCGTTGTGTGCTGATCAGACCCAAAGAAGCAACGTCTAGACGAGTTGACAGCGACTCGAGATGGTGTGCTAGGCTGTGAGGGAGCTTTCCAAAAAGGCATTTCCCAATCTGGAAAGTAGAGAAGCCCCGTTTGGCACGGATAAAAAAACATACACACACAATTCATGATGCCTGTGTCTTCTCTTCGGCGTAGCTTGCGGCTGCAAGTGGCCACTGACTCGCAAAGAACAGGAGCGCATTGGCGACCTATATTAGCAGGTTGCAAATACTTCAGATCAACAGCAGTCTTTGCCCGGTCACCCGAAAGGGGCGGGCATTTGCGGTGAGAGCCTGCCTACAATGTACTGCTTGGGGCTAAAGGTACAGATCGCAATGGAAGAGGAGCATTTTGGTTCAGCCCCCTGTCGTTTCCCCCCTCAATAACGCAATAATAACACAATAACAAATCTTGCCTCCCCTTTTTAGTAAAGCGATCCGACTTTGATATCCATAAATGGAGTGGAAATGTCACGGAGTGCTACCATGTACTCGTACACACTGTGGGGGAAAAAAAAGAACAGACTCCATGGGCTTCGGGCTCGTGGTACTTCCAGGGGTCAGCAAGGCAAAGGAGGTTTAGGTCCCCGCTCCAAGGCTGGGGGTGGGCGCTCCTGTTGCTGGAATCCACGATCCATGGGCAGCCCCCCGGGCTTCTGACGCACCAAAAGAGAGAAGGCAAAATTACAATAAAATGAAATAAAAATAAAAGCTTGTTGTTGTACGATTCTGTGGATTTTTTGTTTTTCGAATCAAGATAAAAGGAGGAAAAGATGGACATTATTCTTTGAAAAGAGTCAGGCAGGCAAGTCAGCAGGCAATGGCCTTTTTTTTTTCTTCTTGTCTCTGTTTGCTACTTTATACGCACACAGCCTTTGGCCTCCAACACAGAAAAACTGCCGTCCGTCCACATGCCCTCCTCCCCAAGGCTGCCGCAGGTGAGCAAAAATGACCACGCCCAGACCAAGATGCAACGCAACTTTTGCTCGGCTGGGGAACGTACCATAATTAACACACAGCCCAGTCTAGCATCAACATAGACAATGCGGGTGTGTGGATGCATGTGTGCGTGTGCGTGTGTGTGTGTGAGTGTGTATGTGTGCCAAGTCATTCCCCCATCGCATATCCCCCGCCCCAGACCCTAGCTTCAAAAAAGGGGAGCGGAGACCTTGAACGGCACGAGACAAGGAGGGGGAGAAAAAGAAGAAGAAAAAGAGGGAACAGAACACGACATGGGAACGGAACTGTCTACTTGGCTTGTTAAGTCCCTTGGCCTTTTTTGCTTCGCTTTTGGGTAGCTTTTTCAATGCTCGGTCTGCGCCCCGGGAGGTGAGAGCTATTGACCATGGGCGGCCATCAAGGTTGTTTTTGTCTTGGGTGGTTGTGTGTATGCCTTTTTTTCTTCTTTTTTTTTTCCCCCTTTGTAACAAAAAACATGTTTCTTTGGTTGCCCATGTCATTTTTTTTTCTGTTTCTCTTGACCGCCCAGACCGTCATTGATCACATTTGCGAGGCGTTTGCAAAGCTTATGGACTTTGGACCAAACTTTCTGCGTGTCGTACACCAAAAGGCGGCACGTAACGGGCTCAAGCGTACCTACATCATATCATGTTAATATGTACAGAGGTACATCTTGTCATTACATTGGACGTTGATAAATATTGCCGTCTTTGGTGCCGACTACACACAAGGTATATACCGTAGCCCGGCCACAGGTTCATCCACCACCAGCAGCCTTGAAGGCGGATGACGACTATTTGTAATACTCAACTGCCCAAACGGCATCACCCTTGGAGTACACAAAAAGAAGTTGCAGGGGTTTGCCTTGAGCTGTGGGGGACGGCAACGGAGCAATTTCCTCGACTTGTATACGCCCTTGCGTCTACCGATCCCTCCACGCATTGTGTCAAACGGGACATGACCTTTGTTTTTGTTTTTTTCGCCCCTCTCGCGCGCGAAAAGTGAGCAACACAACCCTGGCTTGAGCTGGGGAAGTTAATGAACGGGGGGCATGGATGGATGCTTTCCAATCTTTTCCGCCCTTCGATGAGGCAGCTGCTCAGACATCCAAGCGCAGTCCCCAAAGGGTGTGGGGGCGAAGGGGGTGTGTACAAAGAAAAGAGGAGGAGGGGGTTGATGAATGGAACCAGCCCAGCCAGCCCAAGGCCGAGCTTTGGGGTGGTGGCTTGGTGTGGTGCCAAAACTAAACCGGCTCCCCAAAAGACAGGGAACAAAAAGACCAGATCCAGTAATAAAAAAAGTTACTTGGGTCTTAAACTTGACTCTACGTAAGGTAGTAATTATGGTACTAATATGGCCGAGTAGGGGTAGGTAAGTAAATAGGCAAGGTAGGTAGGTAGGTAGATAGGTACCTTTGAGTATTATGGTAATTATGGTACATAACCTGGCTTGTCTGCCTCGGGGGTCCCTTTTGCTCACCCTTTTGACTCTTTTTTGCTTTCCGATGCCACCTGATCCCGCCACTCGGCCGTCCGACCAACTGCCAAAGCTTCCATTCCAGACCAGACCTCTCTCCAGCTTAGCTTTGGCTTTGAGCCCCAGGTATCTTTTACCTTTTTGAGGTGAACCCGACCTACCTGTCGCCCTGTGCACTTTGGACGGACTTGAGAACCGCCTGTTTCTTCTCTCAAAACGAAGCTGAGAACTGTCAACAAAGACAAAAAAAGGAGTGGGCTCGCCTCACACTCCGACTCCAAGGGGACTGACTCTAAACTGCATCTTTCGCCCGGCTCCGAATACCCCTTCTTTGAGTTCAGGTCCATGGTTCGGCGCTTGTAATGGCCACGAGTCCAGAGACGTCGCCTCTTACACGCACGACTCGCCCCAAGACACGCTCAGCGGCTCGAGAGCAACACCCGGCGCTGCAAACTCTAAAAAATCGACGGGACGGCTTACTGCGCAAGCCATCCCAGGGAGCAAGGACGGCGGTCTGAACGGACGGGCGCGCGATGTGCTTTGCCACACACCCAGACCTACGACTGCAAACCTGCACAGCTACCTAGCTACTGCACATCACTTGGCACACAGACACAACAGACGGGACACCTTTGCTTACCTTGACTTGCTTTGAGCGGGCGGATTTAGACGTTCGCTGCTGCTGTCTCCTTTTTACTTTGCGACGGACCAAACCACACCAAAAAAAAATCGACCCAGCGCCCACTTACATGGGAATTTCTTTAGCTACAACAGCCCTGCGGCCGGAGGAAGAGCGATAACAAGAGGGAAATTATTGGGATGCAAACTATTGGGGAAATCCACCTCTGATACAAGCTAGAAGGACATCACCGGCAAAAGACACGCATTCACTATGAGCGGAAGCGATACAGACGGCGACGCCTCGCCGGCATCCAGGCCGTCCTCGGTCGAGCCCAGGGACTTGATCGCACGGCAGGATTCTCCCACATTGACCGCCGCGGCCGCGGCCGCGGCAAATTCACCCGAGTCACCGAAGCCGGCGGGGACGACGACGACGACGACGACGACTAAGACGCCAACCTCGCCGCCAAAGAAGCGCAAGGAATCGACGTCGGCCGGCACAGATAACGGTGCTGAAAGCGGAGAGCCGGCGACAAAGATCACGAAACGGCGAGCGGCCCGCGCGTGTGTGAGCTGCAGGGCGCGCAAGGTGCGCTGCGACGTAGTGGAGGGCGCGCCATGTGGGAATTGCCGTTGGGACAATGTAGCGTGCATTCTGTCGGAGAGCCGCCGGCGAAAGTGAGTTCCATCTTGTTTTGCTCTTCGTCCCCTGCTCGTTCGTTTCATCGTCTCGACCGTTGGGATGCGCAGCTTTTGGTGGGCAGCTTTTTGTCCAACACTACCTTGCACTCGTCGGACGTTATATGAATTGCTTCCGCTGGACCGACCTAGGCCTTGCACAATTTTACCTCCCATACATCCGAATCAATTGTGTCATCCTCCCTTCCCTCTTTGCGCGGCCCTGCACCGCACTACATTGCAACCCTGATGATACTCAATTGAGTTCGCGCTTGGTGAGCGATCAGTGAAGACAGCACTAAGTTGCTTGGATCGCTTCGCCCCTGCGCAGAGCCATCCAGGAAGAGGACAGAAACGCAAAGAAGCAAAAAAGGAACCGATAATCTAACATAATCCGCGCGTGACCACGTCAGGAAAAATATCTTTGCGGGCAGCTCCCTTGGCGCAGCAGGCCAATTATCCACCCCTGCACCACCAGCACCACCAGCAGAGGTGCTGCGAGCCAAGCCGGCGACGGCTGCGAACGCACCCATCGGCCTCTCGAGCGCCCACTTGCGACGACCAAGCGAGGGTGCCGTCTCGATCGCCGCCTCCATAGGAAACAGCGTTATCGAGAGCCACGACGGTTCTGGCGCCGCTTTGGGAGGCCACACAACCGGAAGCGGTGGTCTCTTGGATCAATCGCCCCTGGACAGCCACCACGGACATGTTCCTCATCTACTTTGTGAGTTTTGATGGTGTTCCTTGTTTGGCTTGTCTTGGGAGCTCCTTGGGCTGGGCTTGGCAGCGTTTTACCCCAAATACTACCCTCGAGCTACCCCAATCCGTCATTTCCTACGTCGGTCGTTCCTCCCATGTGAAAGCGAAAATATGGAGTGCGCACGTGGGCACGCCCCACTATCACGAATCACCATCACCATCGCCATCGACACCAATCATATCGACCAAAAGATGATCAATCAAAAAATGAATGCTAACCTCTCCCGTTTGCGCCCGTCCTACAGATCAGCAACGTGCAAGCCATCGAGCTGATAACTCGAGCGATCTACTTTCAAAGCTGGGCGAGGGTCTCAGCAACCAGAGGGTTCTTTGGCCCGACCCACCATTAAACGGGCTACCAACTATGCCAGACGGCCTGTTTGGTGACGTCCGCACTGCCCAGTTCCTCAGCTCTCTCGAAGAGCCCGACCTCTCCATCTTCTCGCAGCTTCCTGCCTTTGTGAAGCCTCTGCCCGCCAAGCTTTCTTCGGATGATGTCAAGTACCTCCATGCAAAGGGCGCCCTCGCCCTTCCAGACCTCGGCCTTCAGAATGCCCTTTTGCAGTCATATGTCGAATACGTCCACCCTTATATGCCGCTTGTAGACCTGCGCGACTTTCTCAACGCGATACACTCTCGAGATGGCTTGTGCGGCCAAATCAGCCTCTTCCTGTACCATGCCGTCATGTTCGCCGCCACTGCTTTTGTTGACATGAAACACCTGCGAGCCGCCGGTTATCCGACTAGAAAGGCTGCGCGAAAGCTGTACTTTACCAAGACCAGGGTAAGCACACCTGTCGTGAAGCCATGTGCTGCGTAACACACTCCTTTTCGACTAACCCTGTTTGATGGCCCATGATAAGCTCTTGTACGACTTCGATTACGAATCGGATCGTTTGGTTCTGGTTCAAGCACTGCTCCTCATGACCTACTGGTACGAGACACCTGACGACCAGAAGGATACATGGCACTGGATGGGCGTCGCCATCTCATTAGCTCACACCATCGGTCTACACCGCAACCCGGGGAGCACAAACATGACACCCCGTAAGCAGAGGCTTTGGAAGCGGATATGGTGGTCATGCTTCATGCGTGACAGGCTCGTGGCGCTCGGCATGAGGAGGCCGACCAGGATCAAGGACGAGGACTTTGACGTGCCGATGCTGGCCGAGGCCGACTTTGAGATCGAGGCCTTGTCCGACGAGAACCAGCTCTTGCCTGCCGAGTGCACCGTCGTGCGCGACCTTGGCATGCAGAGGGAGCTTGCCGAGCTGTGCATCCAAAAGGCAAAGCTGTGCGTCCTCATCAGCGGGATGCTCAAGGCGCAGTACTCTGTCCTGATCCGAGATGCCACCAAGCCCGACAACACGACCAACAGCACAATGATGCTGTTCCCTAACAAGACCATGGAGAATCTTGACAGCATCAACGTAGTAGATCGGGAGCTCAGCGCGTGGCTCGAGGGTCTTCCTGCGGCTGCACAGTACCGACAGCTCACGCCGATGGACGTCCAGCACGGGCGTTCGACGGTTGCGGTGCAGAGGAATCTGCTGCACATGGTGTATTACACCACCGTCTCGGCGCTTCACCGGCCGCAGTTCTTGCCTGCGTCGCCGTTTCAGGTCCCGACGGCTTCGCGCCAGGTGCAGGACATGTCACGGATGCGAGTCCGCGAAAGCGCCGCCCGCATCACGCAGATGGCCACAGAGCTCCTCACCCTGCGATTGGAGCGCTTCCTGCCGACAACAGGTGTTACAGTCATCCTCCCGGCTATGATAATTCACCTGCTGGAGATGAAGAATCCCGTCATCGAGGTCCGAGATAAGGCCATGAAGGGCTTCCGCCAGTGTCTGCAGGTCATGGAGAAGCTGCGGGATATTTACGCGGCCGCCGACTTTGCCGCCGTTTTCCTGGACGCAGCCCTCCGCAAGGCCGCGATCGACCTGACTGCACAGCCCGGTTCGGCCGGGCCCATCACTGATAATACCCCAGGGAGCGCGGCAGCACAGCGGCAGCTACAGATGCAGAGAATGCAGATGCATCGACTGGGCCACCAGTACGGGCAAAAGGCGAGCCTCCGGGCCAAACCAACGACCATCGCGCCCGCGATCAACCTTGCGGGTGCTGCCGCCGCCAAACGAGAGATGGGCGGCGACGAGCTTTCGACGCCGCCGCCCGAGAACGCACCGTACCTGAATCAAATCGAGATGGGGCTCTTCCACGGCGAGCGGTCATACTCGGAGTCGCGGCAGAGCGGATCGGGTGATGTCGCGACGGATATGCACGGCGCGGGACCACTTGGCATCTCGGCCGCCAAGAACATCGACCCGGCTGCCTTGGCGCGTGTGACCACCGGTGTGGGCCAATCGCCGCCACACACGGAGAGGGACATGGACTCGGGAATTGGACTGACGCCGTCGGCCAGCGGCGGCTCGTCATCCGGCGGCATCGACTCGTACGACACGATGGACGGGGTCGACTTTGAGACGGAGCAGGACGAGTTTGACTGGAACGCCATGACGGGTACGAATCTCGACTTTGACCAATGGCTCCAGTTCCCGGCCGACGGTGCGGGCGGGGGCGGGAGCGGCGAGGATGCCAACGGCGGAGAGAAGAAGGACGAGCTGACGGACGACGGTCACGACACGGTTATGTTTGGGGGTATCACGAGCGACAGTGGTGCGCAGCAGGTGACTGTCACATCTTGAGCTTGACGAATAATGGCCTTTTTCTTTTCTCACACTCTTGGCTTTTTTTGTTCGTCTACATAAAGAATGCGCGGTGTCGGATCGGGGACCGGGGGTTAGTTACTTGGGATTTTCTTGGGGTTTGTCGAATGGGTAAAACAACGGGGGGTGGCGCTTCTCTA